>JAPKLW010003363.1:0-36876 GCA_026898455.1 Plectranthus barbatus
ATTTCATTTGATCTTCAAGTATTTGATTTATTTTGTAACGTTTTTCAGTTGGGATATTAGCGCTGGTGATGAATTGCCACCTTATATGAAAATATGCTACGAAGCTCTTATAGGCGCTAATGCAGAGATGGAAAAAGATTTGGGAAAACAAGGCCAATCATATCGAATTGAATATGCAAAACAAGTGGTTTATATAAGTAGTGTTTATTTTTTTAAAAAAATATAATATTTCGATAATGCAAAAGATAGTTTAATTATCGATTCAGGATCGAAAATATGATTTCTCAATTTAGGACAAGAAAGATCACACAATTCTCAATCCAAGAACTGTTATCGAGGTCCCGTGATTGAGAGTTGTATGATATTTCGAGTCCTGAATAGAGAGTTTTTGTGATATTTCAGGTCTTGAATTGAGAATTAATCTTTCTTTAAACTATTTTTCGGGTCCTGAATTGAAAATACTCCTATTAATGAAATATTGCAGATGAAAGAGATGGTGAGTACATATATGGAAGAGGCAAAATGGAATTTTAACAATTATACTCTAACCATTGATGAGTATTTGAAGGTGGCACTCACATCAGGTGGTCATACCATGGTGGTAACGACTTCTCTAGTTGGATTGGGAGATGTTGTTACGAAACATGATCTTGATTGGATTACAAACAATCCACCATTATTACGAGCCTTTGAGGTTATTGCTCGATTAATGAACGACTTGGTTGGTCATAAGGTAACTAGCGAAGTTAACATTACATATTTGAATGGAAATTAAAACAAAAGTAACACTTGTATAATTTGTTCTTACAGAAGGAACAAAAAATCACAATCATTCATTGTTACATGAATGAACATGGGTGTTCAGAATTGGAAGACTGGAATGAGATTTTGAAGCAAGTGAAGAAAGGATGGAAGGATTTTAATGAAGAATATATGAAGATGAGAGAGACATCCATGGACAAGGAAATTAATGCACGCCTTGTGAATATGGGTCACGTCTTACATGTAATGTATGAGTCTGAAGATGATGAATATACCAATTCCAACGCTAGGACAAAGGAGGCCATTAAGTTTGTTCTCGTAGATCCCATAAACTAAGTTATTAATATTTTATGTGTGTTGTGACTTGTGATAAATAAGGTTCAATAAATGTGGGCAATTCCTTATTTCATATTTGAACAAAAAGTTTATAGAAGTGTTGAAACACATGATCAACAATGGGGGAATCCAAGGAGGCCACAAATCCGAGCTGTTGAGGCAAAGGAGGATGATGCATTGAAGAAAGACGTTGGGGAAGTTGAAAAACTAACTACTTCTGCTTCTGTTTCTGTTGCACAGGTTGATCCTATCGCCGACATGAACTACATGAATCGTGGTGGCTACCAGAATCAGTACCGGCAAGGGGGATACCAACACTACCATCCTAGACCTCATCCAGGTTTCTCCTACTCTCAGCCTGAAACTGCCGAACAACCACCTCCTGATTTTGATGTGCAGAATGGCGATATTGTGGAGAAGAAGAAGGAGAGCCTTGACGAGGTGCTCAAGAACTTCATCAAAGCTTCCGGCCACAGAATGGGAAAAATCGAGAAAGAAGTGGAAGGAGTCAATACCAAGATGGATCTGCTCGGCAAGCACGTCAAGATCATTGAGACTCAAGTGAGCCAAATTGCTACCACTATCGGGATACAACATACTCCAAGAAAGCTGCCCAGCACCACCGAGAAAAATCCCAAGAACCAAAAAGATTGCAAATCTGTGAAGCTGAGGTCCGAAAAGAGTTACAAAGGTCCGAGCATGCCCCAAAGCAAGTTTGGGGGGAGAAAAAAAGCAGACCCAGCAGAGCCGGCCTCTGTTTCGATCGACAGGATTCCTGTCGATCGACACAGAGACCCAGAAGAGGGAGTCGACACAGATTCAGAGGAGGAGATCGACAGAACTGCAGAGGGTGTGTCAATCGACACACCCCATGTCGATCGACAGGTAGTCCAGAATCAATGCCAGTCAACACAGTAGCATGCCCAGCAGCATTCCTCCACTTCCAAGGCTACCAAGACACCTCCGATGCCGTTTCCTCAGAGATTCGCCGAGCAGAAGGAGAATTCTAAGTTCTCACGCTTTGTCGAGAACTTGAAGAAGGTAAGTATTAATCTTCCACTAATTGAAGCTCTTTCTAAAATCCCAGGTTACATGAAATATCTCCGGAAGCTAATGAGCGAGAAGAAACACTTTGTGGAGAATGCAACCGTGAAGCTTCATGAGCAGTGCATCATGGTCCTACAGAAGAAACTTCCAGTCAAGAGAAGTGATTCAGGTTGTTTCACCATCCCAGTTGAGATCGGGGGATTCAAGTTCGAGAAGGTTTTGTGCGACACTGGTGCCAGTATCAACCTAATGCCCTTCTCTATCTTCCAGCACCTCAAGATTTGAGAGTTGAGGCCGACCACTATCACCTTGCAGATGGCAGACCAATCTGTGTCTCGCCCCAAAGGTATAATTGAAGATGTACTTATTCGTGTAGGTCATCTTATCTTTCCTGTAGATTTTGTGGTCCTCGACATGAAGGAAGATGGGAACACACCCCTCATCTTGGGAAGGGAATTCCTAGATACTAGTGCTGCTCTGATTGATTGCCGCGGTGGAGAGATCACGCTTCGAGCAAATGAGGAAAGGATCACATTCAAGCTCGACACAAGCCGGAAACAATCCGAATGCTTTAGAATCACATCCAGAGAGGAAGAAGATGAGGAAGAAGAAGAAGAAGCAAGTGAGGAGTTCAAAAAAGACCAAGTCGCTCAAAGATGGGAGCGAGGAAACGAGTCGGCAAAATTGTCAATTACACCGTCTCTTCCCGAGCTCACTACTGTCATCCAAGATCGGTGGGTCTATATGGTGGATTCTCATGGTAGGCGAGTGCGAACTAGCCCACCTTGGTTCTGAAAAGAGGTATCGTCGAGCTGCGACGTTAACTAAAGCACTTGTTGGGAGGTAACCCAATTTTTACATGCTTTCTTCTCAAAATTCCCGTTGTTTCTTTACAATTTTCATTTTTATTTTTGATTGGTGTGTTCAAATTTAGTTTCAAATTTATGTTTTGCATTTATTATAGCTTATTTTCAAAAAAAAGGGGAGGAATGCTTCTATTTCGATCGACAGGATCCCTGGCGATCGACACAGAGGGTTCAGCGCGGAGAACTCTTAGTTCGACAAACACAGAAGTTGATAGAAGGCTCTGTATCGATCGACAGGCTCCCTATCGATCAACACAGAGTGCTAACGGCCCCAAATCTCCGTCGCGACAAGCTGATTCCTCGGGTGGATAAAAAGGTCGATGTCTGAGATCGACAGTCAGGGACCGTTCTTCTTCTTGTCTGATTTTCAAACTTTCTCTTACTCTCCGAGTTCGAAATAAGTTTTTGGGGGATGTGGACAAGAAGTTGAACCTTTATCCTTTATCTTTTTTCGCTTTCCTGTTTTATTTGTTTTACTTGCTTTATTTGGTTTGTTTAAATTTTTGCAAAAAAAAAATATAGATATTATGTGAGGAAAATCTTTAAGTAATTAAACCCTCTAGCATTATATACAATGTTTGGAATCGATCTTTGATTAGTTGAGTTGATTTCGATTGTGGTTGATTTGCCCATGAATGTAGAATACCGCATGATAGGATCTAATTGAAACTTACACTTGTATGATGTTTGAGTGGATTGATATTGACTAAGGAAGAATTTTTGAACCCAAGTGAGTTTTTGAGCCTTTATTTGTTCATGAGAGATTCGCATGTAGGTTTTCGTTTCTCTAGAACTTGCTTTGGTTCTGTTTTGAGACTGCATAGTGTGCACAAGGATAGAAAATGATCTTAGTCCATCATTGTTAGCCAAATTATCCTAAACATTGTCCCTTGTTATATTTTATCCCTAGATTAGCCCCTTTGAGCCTTTTACTTATTCTTTTTTGGTCTATGAGTTAAGAAAAACATTGTAGTTCTATTTTGTCTATGAGATAGTGCTATGAAAAAGGTGAATTGTATCCTGACTATAGGATTTGGGTGAAATAAGGGTAATTGTTATAAGTGGATGGGAAAATTTTAGATTGGTGAGCAGAAGAAGGTTGGGCACTAAAAAAAAAAGTTGTGTTCTTATAAGCTCAAATCATTAAATAAAATTTTTAAGCGCATAAAAGGACTAGGAAAAATGAGCCTTGGTTTGTGTTGAAATTTTTAGGACAATGGTGGATGATGAGAAGATGGTGGTTGGATTTGTTGAGAGTAGCTAACTCAATTGGTTTAGTCACTTGACCATATTTCCCTACCTTTCACAGAAAGCCTACATTACAATCTAATCAAAGTCCTTTTTGATTCTTGAATTGTGTGCACAAATGAGCAGTGGAGATTTTAGAACTCTTGCAAGCCTATGGTAGAAATTTCTTCATACATGTTGTGAGTGCTTTCATTTGAAACCCTAACACTTGAGTGGTTGAGCGATACACTTTCCCATGAGTCTTCCGAAGTTGATGAATATCTTATCTCTTTCAATTGCTTGTGTGATGTGGATTGATGAACTTGGATTGTGATGAATCTTGTGAGGCATTGCACTTTCAACTGCTTGAGATTTCTTTCTTCTTTTCTTCGATTGAGGACAATCTAATATTCAAGTTTGGGGGGTTTGATAAGCTCATATTTATACTCACTTATCGATATTTTTCTCCATTGTTTCAAGTATATTTTGTTATGTTTTTACTTATTTATGTGCATGAGTCTATTTTGGTGGGTATTATGCCTTTGATGGGTGATTTATGCAAGTTTTAGGCCAAATTCATTGGAAATCCGTACCGAAAGCAGATGATGTTCAAAGGAAAATTTACGAATTCTTCCACACGTGGAATCCAAGCTAATGGAGCATGGAAAGAGAAAGATCTTTGAATTAGCTTTCCAACGCAACTGGAATCAGGTCAATCGGAGTTCAGAAGCAAAAATTGTGGCCAAAACCGTGAGACTGCGCAGACAGATGTTTCTGTGTCGAGAGACAGGATTTTGTGTCGACCGAAACAGAGGTCAAAACTCCGGAAACTTGTGATCTGCAATCCTGTCGACCGATAGGATTTGTGTCGATCGACACGAAGGCCCGAAAAAGCTGTTTTGGGCCTGTTTTGGCAGTTTTTGCTATTTTTACCCAATACTCAAATTAGGTCTTCCTCCCCCTCTATAAATATGAACTCTTAGGCACGGAAATTAGATCTCTTTTTCTCTGTTTTTCTGAATGCATTGGAGTTTTTCAAGACATTAAAGGTTCCTATTTTATTTGTAAGTCAATTAATAATATATTTGCTTTAATTCTAGTCATGTTTTGTGGCTAGAACCCTAAACAGGTTCTAGGGTTATGATTTATCTTTTCTGATGCATGTTTATTGGAATCGACTCATATGGCATGGTTTAATTCTCTGATTTAATTTTATAATCTAGATTAAAAGAAGGACCGAGAGGTGAATTGAGATTTAGGTTTATAGTTAATAATTGATGGATCAAGAGATGAAAATTATTAACAGGAAGAGAGAATCAACTGTGTTTGTTTTCTGTCTCAAAAGGAAGAAACCTACATAGGAATAATTAGATAATTATGAGATTGATTAATTTGGTGTTCTTGAGACCGAGAGGAGATAGTCACTATTTAATAATCTAGGATTTAAATTGCCGGACCAAGGAATTTAATTCATCAAAATCTATGTTTTCCCCATTGTTGAGTTGATTGATATTAACATGTTGATGATTAGATAATCTGCCCTAGGATCTGTGCTCTCTTTAATTGTTTCAAAACCTTTATTTTATTGCACTGTCATCTTTAAATTCAAAAACAAAATCCCTTTTCTATTTCCTCAAACTTCTATATTCTAGAAATTGTGGCTAGTACTTTGGATAGATCATTGCACAGTCTCTGTGGGATCGACCACCCTAGGGTGTAAAATATTATTTTCTCGCTGCTTTCTGCAGTTATCCCAATTTAAAAGAAAACTTAATTTCAATTTTGGATCGAGTTGGAGCCCCTATTCCCGTATAGATTTCCCTAAGCCTATGCCTTTGGGTTATGCTAAGGTTACTTTGGTGGATTTTCACTTAACATTAAAATTACCCTAATAAATTTTAACTTTATTAAGTGGTGGCGCAATTAATTTATGTTAAATTTAAATATTGTGAACAAAATGCATTGTTTTTTTTTTTGTTTTTTTTTTTACCTAAGACAGTTTAATCTTATCACTTTATAAATAAAAGCTGATTTAATAATTTATATGTGAGTGAATTAATTTTTCATTTTAGTAATGAGAATAATAAATAGGACATATGAACAGATAGAGTATGACATACTTGTACTCATGCTAGCTAATATGTTATGACTTATGAGATGAAATTTATGAATGATATATTTGAATTTCAAATTGTGTAGCTTGTTTTAGGACACTTGTAAGAAAATGGGACAAAACCTTGTTTCTTGCAATCACAATATTTTATAGCTTATTATTATATTTCATCTAAAGCATTTATTACTCAATTCCACCATGCTTCTCATCATATTTTACATGTGTTAAACTTATGCTAATTAGCAAGGCCTTGACTTAAGCTATAAATGTACAATAATATGTTTTCTAATTTAATTCATTACAAATATACAGCCACACTAATGTAGGATAGACATGTGTGAGACATTTTCAACTTGAGAACAGTGTTATCAATAAAAAGACATAAATGCTAAGGGGCAACTTCGAGATTTGATGTTCAAGACAAAGTATTTTATCATCTATAAATATCATCGAATAAAAAATTTTATTTCACATATAATCTACAAAGATCATAGTTCATATTATCATAATATGGCTCAAATATATACATTTGCTGCTCCCATTTCAACAAATAAAACAAACGTAGAGGATATTCGTAAATCCAAGACTTATCATCCCAGTGTTTGGAAAGACCATTTTCTTTCATATACTTCTAACGCTACGGTATATTTATGATCACACGGTTAATTGTTGTATTAAATTTATATAGTTTGACATTAATTATATATAACTCATGGAGAATGTTTTTGTCTTTTAACTACAGGAAATTAGTGTTGCTGAGAAGGAACAACTCGAAAAAGAAAAAGAAAAGGTTAAGAACTTGCTAGCTCAAACTCCAAACAACTCCACGCTCAAGATCGAACTCATTGATGCAATTCAACGTCTTGGGGTTGCCTATCACTTCGAACAAGAAGTCCACGAGTCCTTGCAAAAGATTCACGACAATTATCTAACATAGATTAGCTATGACAGTGATGATCTTCGTGTTGTTGCTCTTCGTTTTCATCTCCTTATAAATCAAGGTTACCTTGTCTCATGTGGTAAGAATATCCAAATATTTGTTCTACTTTTTTTCCGCATAAAATCACAACTACACACCTAAATGATTCTTTTTTACTGCAGATGTGTTCAAGAAATTCACAAATGAAGAAAATAACTTTAAGGATTCGTCGAAAGACGATGTTGAAGGGATGCTGAGCTTGTACGAAGCGTCGTATTACGGAATAAATGGGGAGGAAATTCTTGATAAAGAACTACAATTTTTTTGTTCTTCTCATCTTGACTCTTTAGTCCACCAAACCATCACTACTTCTCTTTCGAGGCGAATCAAAGAAGCTTTGGAATCTCCAATTAGCAAGACTATGACAAGGTTGGGAGCCAGAAGATTTATATCTACATATCAAGAATGTGAGTCTCATAACAAAGATTTAGTAAATTTTGCGAAATTGGACTTCAATATATTGCAGAAGATGTATCAAGGAGAGGCAAACCATATTACAAGGTAAAGAATAATTTGTAACACAATGTTTTGTTTTGTCTTTTTGATATTGCATGGCACATCACCAACAAAAGAATGTTTAATTGCTACAGGTGGTGGGAGAATTTAGACTTTGCAAATAAACTACCTTTTTGCAAGAGACAGAGCCGTGGAGTCATACTTTTGGAGTTTAGGTGTCCATTTTGAGCCACACTGCGACGTTGGAAGGATATTTCTATCAAAATTCATTGCTATGTTAGCGATCGTTGATGACACTTACGATGTTTATGGAACTTTACCTGAAACTTATTACAAAGTTAAGTTGACTTCATCGTTTGGAATTTGGGATATAATTAGAAAATGCGATTTTAATTAGATCGAGTGATGTGTGAATGCATTTCTTATTTATCGCACCCCAAACCAGGGCTATTGTTGGTTACCGAGACTCCCACATTAGTATGATATTGTCTGCGTTTGGCCGAGCACAAGCCCGCACGGATTTGTTTTTGGGCATCTCCCAAAAGGCCTCATACTAATGGAGTTAATTGTGGACTTATAAACCAATGAATTCTTCTTTCATTTGTCGATGTGGGATATTGGGTTTGCTACCCAACAATCCTCTCTCAAACCAATGGCCCACATATCCGTGGCCTCCCCTCGAGTTATTAGATCCGTCACTTCATCATCTTGCACCGCCGTTAACCCACGGGACCCGCAGTCTGACAACCTGTTAGGAAGCTTTCGACACAAGGCACTCATGGACGATCTCCACTCGGCAATTGAGGGCTTCCCACATGCACCATAAGTCCACCACAAACTCGGTCTCCACCGCAGCCCGAACCTGGCTCTGATACCACTGTTGTTTACCGAGACTCCCACATTAGTATGAGATTGTCCGCTTTTGGCCGAGCACAAGCCCGCACGGATTTGTTTTTGGGCATCTCCCAAAAGGCCTAATACTAATGGAGTTAATTGTGGACTTCTAAACCAATGAATTCTTCTTTCGTTTGTCGATGTGGGATATTGGGTTTGCTACCCAACAACTATACATTTCCAAACATTTTTCACTTCAACTCATTGAGATCTATAACGTGGTTTACTGCTTTCTTACTCATCTCATCAGTTTTATTTGAATGTCACACTTGGAAAATAAGGTAACAATGGTTTACCGCATGCATTCTTAATCTTTAACTAGAATATAAAAAGTCTGAAGATTTTGCATTTGTACTATCCTAATAAAAGTATAGAATTCATTTGATATTCTTGATGTTAAACTTAAGCATTGCTTTGACATTACGTTGTTAATCTTATCCTCCTGCAAGCGGTTACAACAAACTCGTATATTTTAGGGATCATTTGTTATCCTATATTTCCACGCATTTTCTATTCCTTTTAATTTGGGAACGTCTATATCTTTATTACTAACCTTATATTATTGTTTTCTTTATTCCTAAATTATAGGGAGTGCTTCCACTACTTAAAACTAACTCTCACGTCTCACGTGAGTTAATGACTGATCGACAGTTATGCCAAGGTCAAGTGGATACGAGGCTGTGCACTCCAAGCAGGAATAAAAAGGGGACGACGAGCTTGAAGATAGTTTGAGCAATTACACCGATTCATAGAGCGTTCAATATTCAAGATCAATTCATGCCTTAACCCGTTCTAAACAACCTTTCACCATCAATCTACTCTTGACATAATCCATCTCCGGAGAGGCATCCTACGGCGGAGGAGTCGTGAGCTCATATTGTGCGTAGTTTGGTAGAACGGTTTGTCTATAGGTGGTTGTCAAGTGTCTATGTAGAGTGAAAATCATTCAAGGGAGTGAACCGAGAGTGTTTCGAACTATTAATTGGTTTATTTCTCTGTATAAAACTCAATTATATACTGATATTGTTTTAGGCCAAAAGCTAATTATGTAGTACTGTGTTGTGTGATATACAATCTTATTTGTGGAGGAAGGCTATATAATGTTGAGATATTACAGTTTTAGTCTTTAGCTTGGGCATGCTTTAATAGCTTAGAATTCATTTAAACACATAAAATTTCCTCATTCAAGCTCTTTATTTTGAATTAGGATATTTGGGCTGGGGGCAATTAGAATTAACTTTAGCTCATTTTTCGTTTTCAAGATTTGTCAATAAAAAAAGGCATCTTATTAAAAATATTTGATCATTACATTATTTAAAAAAGGCAAAAACTTGCGTTAGGCAGGCCTAAACGGTTTAGGCGGATTTTATCCTACCCAAATGGGTTGACCCATCCCAAATAGGGTTTATTAATCCCCAATTAGAGTATATTATATGGGTTTGGGCTTGGGTTAATGGATAAAACTCGCCTAAATCATTTAGGCTGCCTAACCCAAGACCTTCCCTTTAAAAAAAACTTTCAATTTTGGAGTTGGAGCCCCTAATCCGTTATAGATTTGCCTATGCCTATGCTGTTGGGCAATGCTAAGGTTACTTTGGTGGATTTTCATTTACCATCAAAACTACCCTAATTAATACTCTCTCCGTCTCGGTTAGACATGCGGTTCCAAAAACTCAAGTCCTGAACCGGCCCGCCTAATAAAGGATCCGGTTCCGGTTTTTGTGTCTGAACGGCTGGTTCACTGAACCGGCAGTTCAAGTGTTTTTTAAAATTTTTTTTAAATGTATGTAAGAGTATTCGATCCAGATACCTCTATTTAAATCAGAGATTATTTATCCACTAGGCTTCATTGATATAAATTAATCTAAAATATATAAATCTATTATCTTTTCAAATTTATTATAATTATAATGTGAAATATGCTATAACTCATATGTTATAAAATAAAATGATATTTAATTATATAAATATATTATATTATAAATAAATTGTATAAATAATAATATTAGATAATATAAACAAATATATAATATGATGAAAATTTTTATTAATTATTTGATTATAAAAATACATACAAAAATTACTCATATCTTCTTATCATTGTTGATTTAAATTATTGCTTATTATTTATTTAATAGGCTTTAAGTTTCATAGTACGAATAATCCTAGATTAAAATGAATATGATATATTATCCATTGACCCAAGATTTTATATTAAAATCATTAACATTCTTACGAGTTTTGATTTGTTATCAATTAAACAATAAAACTTGAATGACATATACTATTATTTGTTAAGATATAACTTTTGAGCTAAATTAGTATGTATAAAAACCCTCTTTAATTCTTTATGTTTTCATTCCATATTTTTTTTTATCAAAGCTTTGAATTAAATCTTATTTGTAATTTAAAGTCCTTAATTGAATGCTAGATTTTTATAAAAGCTTAATTTTACGCAAGTAAGATTATTTTGATTTTTAATAGAAAAACAATTATATATGTACCCAACTATATATATATATATATATATATTATTTTAAAGTTTTAAATAAGGAAATATTAATAAATTAAAACTACAATCCAATAAATCTTTTAAATATTTTTTTTGGTTGTTAAATATATAATACTCCCTCCGTCCCATAACATTAGTCCTGTTTTCCTTTTTCGTCTGTCCCAAACATTAGTCTTGCTTTCCTAAAATGGAAAATTAATACACACTCATTAATAAAATACTAATTTCCTCTATCTCACTCGCATTGGTATCTGTGCCGGAATGAAACAAGACTAATGATCCGGGACGGAGGGAGTATTATTTATTGTAATTTTAGATTTAATAGTATGTTGTTCATTATTCATGATAGTTAAGTTTAGAAACTATTTTAATTATTATATTAGTCAATTATATTCTCATTTAAGAATATTATTGTTTAAATGCATATAATAAAATATTGTAAAATAAGAATTACAATAATAATAAAGAATCAGTTTTTACGTTTTTATATGTATAAAAATATAATGTTTTGATAAATGTTGTTGTAATTGGATAAGTGTCTGAAGCTGTGGCTTTAAGACCCAATTTCAAGCCTTCTTCTTAACATTTTATATTTTTATATTATTTTTATAAAATAAAAAAATTGCTGGAACCGTCGATTCCACGGACCAGGAAACATGGAACTGGAATCGACCCATGTAATAACGGATCCGGTTCCGGTTTTGAATCGTGGGCCATGGTTCCCTTCCGGGTCGGTTCACTGAACCGGCGGACCGGTTCCAGGCCCAAATGATCATGTCTAATCTCGGTGAAAATGTTCCAATTTGACCGGACATGATAAACTTGTTATACAATGTTAAATTCAAATTATTGTGAACAACTTGCATTTTTTTTTTCTTTTTTACCTAAGACAGTTTAATCTTCTCGTTTCTTACAATCACAATATTTTATGGCTTTAACATTATATTTCATCTAGAGCATTTATTACTTAATCGATCATACTTCTCATCTTTTTACATGTGTCAGTTATGCTAATTAGCTAGCAAGGCCTTGAGTTAAGTTATAAATGTACAATAATAAGTTTTCTAATTTACTTCACAATAAATATACACCCACACTAATGTACGATAAATATGTGTGGGACATTTTCAACTAGAGAACAGTGTTATCAATTAAAAAACATAAATGCCATGGGGTAACTTGGGAGATTTGAAGATCAAGACAAAGTTATTGATCATCTATATATATCATCGACTAATAAAAAATTATTACACATATAATCAACGTAGATCATAGTTCAAATTATCATACTATGGCTCAAATATATGCATCTGCTGCTCCCATTTCAACAAATAAAACAAACGTAGAGGATATTCGTAAATCCAAGACTTATCATCCGAGTGTTTGGAAAGACCATTTTCTTTCATATACTTCTAATGCTACGGTATATTTATGATCGCACAGAAATTTATATAGTATGATTTTATATATAATTCACGGAAGAATTTTTATATCTTTGGATTACAGGAAATTAGTGTTGCTGAGAAGGAACAACTCGACAAACAAAAGGAAAACGTTAAGAACTTGCTAGCTCATTCTCCAGACAATTCAACACTCAAGATGAACTCATTGATGCAATTCAACGTCTAGGGGTTGCCTATCACTTCGAGCGAGAAGTTCACGAATCCTTGCAAAGGATTCACGACACTTATCTAACACATGTTAGCAATGACAATGATGATCTTCGTATTGTTGCTCTTCGTTTTCGTCTCCTTAGAAATCAAGGTTACCCCGTCTCATGTGGTAAGAATATCCAAATAATTTTCTACTTTTTTTTACGTATTAAATCACAACTACGCACTTATATGATTTTTTTTTCTTTTTTACTGCAGATGTGTTCGAGAAATTCACAAATGACGAAAAAAACTTTAAGGATTCATTGATTGACGATGTTGAAGGGATGTTGAGCTTGTATGAAGCATCATATTACGGAATAAACGGGGAGGAAATTCTTGATAAAGCACTACAGTTTTCTTCTTCTCATCTCGAGTCTTTAGTCCACAGAAACATCAGTACTTCTCTTTTGAGGCGAGTGAAAGAAGCTTTGGAATTTCCAATTAGCAAGACTATGACTAAGTTGGGAGTCAAGAGATTTATATCTACGTATCAAGAATGTGAGTGTCATAACAAAGATTTAGTAAGTTTTGCCAAATTGGACTTTAATATATTGCACAAGAAGTATCAAGGAGAGGCAAACCATATTACAAGGTAAAGAATAATTTGTAACACAATGTTTTGTTTTCAGTTATGATATTACATGGCACATCACCAACAAAAGACTGTATAATTAGTACAGGTGGTGGGAGAATTTAGGATTTGCAAATAAACTACCTTTTGCAAGAGACAGAGCCGTGGAGTCCTACTTTTGGATTTTAGGAGTCAATTTTGAGCCACACTGCTACGTTGGAAGGATATTTCTATCCAAAATCATTGCTTTGTTCGCGGTCATTGATGATATCTACGATGTTTATGGAACTTTAGATGAACTCCGACGATTCACCCACGCTGTTGAAAGGTTGTACTATAGTATACTCACTGACTGCATTATTTGATTTTCATTTGCTAATCAAGTATTTGATTTGTTTCGTAAATTTTCAGTTGGGATATTAGCGCTGCTGATGAATTGCCACTATACATGAAAATATGTTATGAAGCTCTTTTTGGCGTTTATGCGGAAATGGAAGAAGAACTGGCAAAACAAGGCCAATCATATCGTCTTCAATATGCAATTCAAGTGGTATAGTTAAGAAGTTATAAACTATTTATATATTATTTTTTAAAAAATACAATATTAATTAATTGCAGATGAAAGAGTTAGTGAAGGCCTATATGAAAGAGGCAGAATGGTGCTATAATAATTATATTCCAACCATTGATGAGTATTTGAAGGTGGCACTTGTATCTGGTGGTCATAGCATGGTTGTAGTGTCTTCTTTAGTTGGAGCGGGAGATGCTATTACACAACGTGATTTTGATTGGATTACAAACAATCCACCAATATTACAAGCCTCTGAAGTTCTTGCAAGATTCATGAACGACTTGGCTGGTCATGGGGTAGCTATAGAAAATTTTATGCAACATTACATACACAATTGATATTAAAAATAGAATTAACTCTTATTTAATTTATTCTTACAGAGCGAACAAAAAATCACAATGATAAGTTGTTACATGAATGAACAAGGGTGCTCAGAAATGGAAGCTCGTAAGGAAGTTTCAAAGCAAGTGAAGAGAGCATGGAAGGATTTTAATGAAGAATGTATGAAGCTGAGAGCAACAATATCGATGGAGATTATTGCACGCCTTGTGAATATGGGTCACTGCTTACATATATTGTACTCCACCGGTAATGACGGATTTTGCGATTCCAAATCTAGGACAAAGGAGGCTATTAAGCTTGTGCTCATAGATCCCATAAACTAAGTTATTAATACTTTGACATGACTTGAGAGAATTCAAGTTAAACTAGTATTTCACCCGTTGCACAAAATAATTATATTTGAGTATTGTGTAAAAGATATAAGTGTATCAAACACTATTTATAATTTTAATAAAACAATGTATGTGATAATATAAGTGTGGCTATAATAAATACATAAGAGTCGTATATATATGAAAATACTTAATAAGTTTCCTGTTCGTGATGCAAGTCGTTAAAGCTATTTGTCTATACCCAATAAGTCATGAATCGGGGCAAGATCAAAATCTCAGAATTCATCTCATTGAATAAATATTGCTTAATAACTAAGTGAAAGTTTACATATTGATAGAATATAGTGTCCGAGTTAACACAATGGTGTCAAAGATAGTAACACAAAAGTTTGACACACGCAAAACAGAGTATTTTAACACACGCGGAAGCTTTAAGAGTTTGACACAGCGGAATTAATTTTTCAAAGGTTTATAAATCATAAACCCTCGAGAGCCACACGGCAAATAGTTTTCACTTTTCAAAACAAGGTTTTTACAAGTGAAGAACAAAATACTAAACAAGATAGAAATTTTCATAAGTTCACTCCTTAGAAAAATTCCTACGAAAAACAATCAAACCCAAAATCACACGATACAACCCAAATGCTCCTCCACCGTAGGATTCACTCTCCGGAGATGGATTCCACAACTCGATTGTAGTCTTTGTGTGCTTGAAGAATGATTGGAGAAAGACGATTCAGCCTAGAGCTCGTATGAATATGTGTTTCACCTCTGATCCGCACCTTCTCTAGTCTTCCTCGTCTTGTATTTATAGAACTTGGAGCACTCGAGCACTTCTTCCAATTTTCCTAAGTTCACTCCTTAGAAAAATTCCTACGAAAAACAATCAAACCCAAAATCACACGATACAACCCAAATGCTCCTCCACCGTAGGATTCACTCTCCGGAGATGGATTCCACAACTCGATTGTAGTCTTTGTGTGCTTGAAGAATGATTGGAGAAAGACGATTCAGCCTAGAGCTCGTATGAATATGTGTTTCACCTCTGATCCGCACCTTCTCTAATCTTCCTCGTCTTGTATTTATAGAACTTGGAGCACTCGAGCACTTCTTCCACTACTTGGCAATGGATCGTGTCTTCTTCCACGTCTTTACCTGGCCATACAACAAAAATGAACTCCCACAAACTCACGTGGGGGTAAATAAAGAAGTAGAGGTGCTCCCTATTATTTAGGAACTAAAATAACTACCTAGAATAATAGTATAAATAATATAATTAATAATATATACTTAATAATGATAATATATTCGAAACCTAACATTTAGGACCTGTAAAAATGTCATTAAACAGATAAGAATAAGTTTCCTATAAAATAGGAGTTAGTTGTAACAAAGAGATTCGGAACTTTGACATTGAAGAGTCAAAGTTGTAAGCAGATAAGGTTTGACTTTAACCTGTCAATGCGAGTAAGTTTGACAACCGTGTGTCAAACTTACATATTCGCATATTCGTACTTCACACATATAAATTTCTAAATATTTATTTGTACACTATATTTTGAATAGACATTTCTTTAGTGTCATTGGATTTAGAAATTAAGATTTACGGCATTTACTGTCACTTCTTTATGAATATTAGAAGTATCGTCAAAAATATTCTATCACACGAATACACAATAAAATTATATAGGTCATTAAAATATTAAATGAGAAAAATCACATCAATAAAAATAAAAATTACTACACACTGTATATGGAATTACTATAATAAAAAAGTAATTAAATTTACTTTTGCTAGTCCAATTTCACTTCTTCGCAAATAAAATAAATATATTCACATTTGAATAATGAGTTATTGTGTTGAGAATTTAGGTTCAAAATTCCCTCACCTTTTTGAAGTTTTGATGTGTCAAACATGTATATAAACCACCCTTAGGAAGTGTCTAGATTAGCTTAGTTGGCACAAACTAGTGATATCACTTAGAATGTTTATCGAGTTGTAAAGAAGCAAGTCAAACTGGGCTTGTGATGGAAGCCATCAGTTCTATCATCGTGAAGACAAGAAGAAATTAAGACTCAGGCATGAACTGGCGAACTGAAAACCATTTCAGCTTGATAGATTAACTGATAGATATCACCAACTTAGATCATCATCAGTTTATCGAGTCTAGTTTTATCTCACGAGTAGAGACAAAGAAGACAAGCTAAAGGAATCGCAAAGAGTCAGACTTAAGCAATAGGAGATTCCTTAAAGTGTGAAATTCAAACATCCAGCTTAAGATTCCTCAAACTAGCGAGTCGTTCTCACACACTGAAGGATGCCGACACCCTTTATCAGGAAATGACGGAGCAAGTGCGGCGTAGCAGGAAAAGCAACCTGTCTCCATTTAATTAGAGACCCAACAGATCGTTCAAAATCTGGATTATATCTAAAAGTCTCCTTCTCAAATCTTCCATTCCTCCGTCTATAAACAGACCGAAGCAATCTCCAAGGAAGAGGTTACGAATGATGAACTTCAAAAGAAGGTTTAAAGCGCACACATACGAAATGAACTTCATGCTAGTCGTAACATTAACAATCAAATTCACTAGTTTTCAAAGGTCAACCATCCTTACTCAAGAAAATCTCTAAACAGAGACTTGTAGAGTTCAATTCCCTTGTCCGAGTCTATTTTATAATAGCTTACCGTGCTCCAATCTCTGGACACGAGACTCATAACTTATCAGCTTGAGTTTTTACTTTGGTGCTCTTTCTCTCCAAGAAAGATCACAACAGTTACAACTATCTCCAAGCTGTGATTATCACGGACATCTTGCCCCAAGTTCGATCTGTTCATGGAAGAATTTAAAAGCTTTCAACATCCAGAGAAGGAGGATCCGTGGTGTGCCCGCACTCCCAATCTAAGTGCCGAAGGAGGACGAGACCCTGGACGAGTGAGCAAGTGCATGGTCTGGTGGACACAAACATTCACCAGCTTGTGATAGATCGTGATAACATATTGTCATCCTGAGGCTAGTATGCTTTGGGCTACTGCCTGAAGAGAGGACGTAGGACAGTTTTCCGAACAACTATAATTTCTTGTGCTCTTTACTACTTTATTTATTTCTGCAAGAAATTAAAACCCAACACTATCTCATGTTGGAGTATATCCGAACTTGACATTAACCTGACTCGTAGACTATTAAGCTTTTCAAAGAACCAAACTGGTTGAGAACCACCAATTTGAATTTTCATGAACTCGCTCTTAATCTTACGCTGCACTTATTCGACTAACTCTGATTCGGGACCAATAATTGGTATCAAAGCAGGTGGTATTTACAAACTAGTTGCTTTGAGTCGCTAAGGACCACATCTAGTTATTCTTGCAAATTTTTTTAGCAAGCATGTACCTCGATGAACAACGTCAAGCTTCCACCATACCAGGTGGAGAAATCCACTACAAAATCAAGTGGTGAGACTTGATTTGGCGAGATTAAGGCGAAGTTAATTAGTCTTGTATAATTACCTCCATGGAGTTTACATGCTTCTGCGCAGGTTAGAGCAAAAGCGCAGGAATCAGCATCAGCAAAAACTTAGAATATTGATCGTTGTATCTTTCATTTACTACTTTCATAAAGTTGAAAACAAATCAATGAAATATATAAATTTCAGCTTATTTTGCAGACAATAACTTCTTGTCTCAAAATACTTCGCCATAACTTACTAGGCTTGCACTAGTAAGTGTAACTATTTTATTTTTGCCCTGATCTTTTAATCGAGAAATATCTCTCTAATTTAGGGGGAAGATTCATTGGGCAGGCTGAGTAGTTGAGTTTTCAGTTCTCGAGCATTAGCTTTGTCAGAATATCATTGTAAACTCAACAAATTGACTTATCTACCAGCTTAGTACTGGTTTTGACAATATTAAAAAGGGGGAAATTGTTAGGAATTTAGGTTTGAAATTTCCTCACCTTTTTTGTGTTTTGATGTGACAAACATGTATAGAAACCACCCATAGGAAGTGTCTCTAGATTAGCTTAGTCAGTGCAAACTTGTAATATCCACTTACGATATTTTTTGAGTTGTGTATAAGTTGATCAAGTCAAATTGGGCTTGCGATCGGAGTCACCAATATGATCTTCGTGAAGACAAGAAGTAACTAAGACTCAAGCATGAACTGGCGAACTGAGAATGATTTCAGCCTAAAGCTTACCACTCAAATAAACTGATAGATATCACCAGCTTGGATCATCATCAATTTATCAAGTCTAGTTTCATCTCACGAGTAGAGACAAAGAAGACAAGCCAGAGGAATTGGAAAGAGTCAAACCTAAGGAATAGGAAATTCCTTAAAGTCTTTAATTCAAACATTCAGTTTAAGATTCTTCACACTGGCGAGCCGTTCTCACACACTTCAGGATATCGACACCTTGTATCGGCAGAGTAGGAAAACCAACTTGTCTCCATCTGATTAGAGACCCTATGGATAGTATAAAATCCGGATTGTCTCTAAATGGGTCTTTCATTAAATCTTCATTTGCTTCGTCTATAAATAAACTGAAGCAATCTCCAAGGAAGAGGTTACGAATGACAAACTCCAAAAGAAAGTTCAAAGTGCATAAATACAAAACGAACTTCACACTAGTCATTACCGCAACCATTATATTCACCAATCTTCAAAGGTCAACCATCCTTACTCAAGCGAATCTCCAAATAGAGACTCATAGAGTTCAATTCCCTTGTTCGAGATTTTTTTGCAATAGCTTATCGTGCTCAAATCTGTGGACACGAGACTCATAGCTTATCAGCTTTAGTTTTACTTTGGGGCTCTTTCTCTCCTAGAAAGATCACATTAGTTACAACTATCTCCAAGCTGTGACTAACACGGGCAACTTGCCGCAAGTCCGGGAAGAACTCAAAAGCTCCCAACTTCCAGAGAAGAAGGATGCGTGGTGTGCCCACACTCTCAATCTAAGTGTCGAAAGAAGACGAGACCCTGGGCAAGTGAGCAAGTGAATTGGTGGACACGAAGATTCACCAGCTTGCGATAGATCGTGAGAACAGATTGTAATCCTGATGCTAGTATATTCCGGGCTGCTGTATGAAGAAAGGACGTAGGACAGTTGTCCGAACCTCTATAAATTATTGTGCTTGTTACTGCTTTATTTATTTTTGCAAGAATTTAAAACCCAACACTATCTCATGCGGGAATATATTCGAACTTGACATTTACCTTACTCGTAGACTATTAAGCTTTTTAAAGAACCGAACTGGTTGAGAACCACTGGTTGGGATTTGCTAGAACTTGCTCTTAATATTCCACTGCACATATTCGATTGACTCTGATTTCAGGACCAACATATTACTTCGAGACTTACTATCTTTTTTTGTTTTTATTTTTTATGATGTAATCTTGCAAAAATTTAGAAATCAAATATTTGTGGCTGCGTTCAATTTCAATTTTGAAGGATGAAGATCACTAATATTGCACCGCGAGATGATGATTGTGTCATGTTTTGACGTTGCAATTTGCATTACACATGTTCAACAGTTGACTTATTTTAAAACAACAAAGCTGAAAAAATACAATGGAGTGTATATTTAAATGTCTTATAAGGTAAATATTTTTTTAGTTTTGAGTTCAATGTAATAGTAATGGACGATTTTTTCTAAATTTTTTAGAGTAGTCTAATAGTATTGTATTTTTTTTTGCATGTCTAAAATTTTAAATATCAAACTATGAAATAGATTAATATAATTTTTATTTAAAATTAAATTAAATTCAATTAATTAAAACAATGGGTTGTTCAATGTTCATCCTAGTACATATTATATATTGTATATAATTCAGTATTCTAAATTATAAAAAATGACTAATTTGTACTGAGTTTATATATTGTATACAATTCAGTGATTTAAAAAATAAGATTCTAAAATAATTTTGTTGGGTAAGAACTATTCAACTTTCTATGTTGTTATATAAATTTAATTATAGTTGTAATTATAGTTGTGAACTTGTGATTGCAGAAATTTATATTAATTATCAAACTATAAATTACTATTCTTCGACAAATAAAATATTTTGTTGATAATTAATGAAGATAACTACTATTATTATAAGATATGAAACTAGAAACAAAACTGTAACACCCCAAGATATATGCACCCCTTTTTACGCTAAATAACTAATTTAATAGTGCGCGACGACGATGAATTAAATTACGAATAAAATTAATCGGCATGCCTCTAATTATTTACGGCCCTCCTACTGATATATGGACTTGATAAATTATTTTGGGTCCAATTATTAATTCATGAAGGGCATTGGGCTAGTGGACTCATTAATTTATTTCTACACATGTTATGGGCCCAATTAAAGGAGAATAAAATATGCCCAATAGAAATGCAAGCATGAGAAATTAAGATTCATTATACTTTAGCATTATTAATTAAATTGCATGAGGATATGTCCAAGGCCCAATTGCGTATTTTAAATCGACAACGATTATATGAAATTAATTTCAAGATTAAACTCGGAATTAAAATCCCTAGCTTATTGCGATTATTTTCGGCCCTCATGCCCTAAACTGATTAAAGGGCTCATTAGAATATATGTGTATATATTAGAAATCCAATTCTGAGTAAACTCCGAAAATTTATTTTTATTTCTCCCCCATATTTTCGGCCCTATTAAGATTAAGATAATGGATTTATATAAATTCCAACCTTATATTATATATATGATGAGGAATTTATTCAAGTATCTAAATAAATCCTAGAAATTAAAATGTGAGTGGATAGAAAATGACCAAAATGGGTCTTCTACAAGGATTTTATTGATGCTTGGCGAGCTAAATGATTGAAGGACAATCATTTAGCTCATAATCTTCGTTGACATGACGTTCTTGTAGTTCCAGGAACCACTAAAAATCTTCTCTCTCTCACTAAACTAACCGGTGACTATCCTGTGCATGTTCTTTTTACTGATTTTCGCTTTCAGATTCAGTCACATTGGGCAGCTTCTCGCCACAGGCATGCATGATCGCAGACTTTATCTTCTTAACTCTATGATCCCAGCATTTTCTGCTCATACTCCAAATAAGCCGCAGCCTGTTTCCTTCAAGTTTTGGCATTTACGCATTGGTCACCCTGCGCCAGCAATTATTTCTCATTTAGCAAAAATTAAATTGCATTCAATGTTTAGGATATCATGTTAACAAAGATGGTCTAATATCATCTCATAAACTTGTGCGCACTTTGTAGTCTTGAAACAAAAATTAAGCAAGTTCAAGAGAAATCAAAATATACATGTGAATCTCACATCAAACGAATATAAGGCTCAAAATCTCACACAAGGGTTTAAAATTTCTCTTCCACGGTTAATTTCAAATCAACTCAATCAGCATGTGAGTGTAAGTTTCAAATCAATCCCATCATGCAGTATTTTGCATTCATGGGCAATTAACAATAGTCACAATCAATTTAACTCATATATCAATCACTTCTATCTAACATTCTTATTCGGGTTGTATCAAAACAAAAAAAAATTCAACAAAATAGCATAAATTAAAAAACTCTCGACATAAATTTAAATGCTGAAAGGATAATAAATAAAAGATAGCACTTTCCATCTCTTGTCTACATCCCCCAAAACTTATTTCCAACTCAAAGAGTGGAACAAGCTTGAAAATCATAAAGATAAGGAACGGTACTTGGCTGTTGATCTCAGACATCAACTTTTTATCTTGCACGATGCTGAATCTTAGTTACTTGCACTCCGCGTTGACCAACACATGTATGCATCGGTCAAAATGGTGTCATCTTGTTGACCCCTCCTTCGATCAATGTGCATCACGTCAGTCTCTCTGTGTCGACCGACGCCAGACTGCGTCTATCAAAACTGAGAGCTTGCTCCATTAATTTTTATAATATGCTGCAAAACAAAAGTGAAATAGAAGAAAGAACAATAAAAAAGAAAACAATATCATGAAAATTGAAAAGATAGCAAATAAAATTTAGGTTACCTCCCAACAACTACTTTATTTAACGTCGCAGCTCGGCGATACCTCAAATCACCACCAAGAGGGTCGGGTCCAGACTTGCCGACCTTTGGCATCTACCACGTAAACTCTTCTATCCCCGATCACAGTGGTGAGCTAGGAATGAGATGGTGTAGTTATCGATTTTGGCATCTCGTTCCCTTGCTCCCACTGGATAGCAGCTGCTTCTTCGTCGTCAGATTTTGATTCCTCAATTTCTTCGGCAGAAGAGATCCGATTGCACTCTTCCTTCTTCTTGCTCTTGTCGATCACGAAGGTGATCTTCTCATCATTGGCTAAGAGCGTGATCTCGCCATTCTGACATTCAATCAGAGCAACACAAGTGTCTAGAAACTCACGCCCCAAGATCATGAGCATGGCTTCGTCCTGTTTCATATCAAGTGCCACAAAATCTGCGGGGAAAATGAGATAGCCCACACGAATGAGCACATCCTCTAATATACCTTACGAGCGCGATACAGATCGAGTTGCCATCTGCAGTGTAATCGTCGTGGACTGTATCTCTTCAATGTTGAGATGTTTAAAGATCGAGTACGGCATTTGGTTGATACTGGCCCCAGTATCACACAATACTCGCTTGAAGATGCATCCCCCGATCTCAACTAGAATTGAGAAGCATCATGGATCGCTTCTCTTGATGGCATCTGCTTTTGCAGTGGCAGGTTGTGCTGCTCATGGATCTTCACTGTCTCGTTCTCCAAAAATTGCTTCTTACCACTCATTAGCTTCTGGAGGTATTTCATGTACCACAGAATTTCTTTCATTGCCTCTATCAGTGGTATGCTGATGATGACTTTCTTTAGGTTCTCGACGAACCTAGCAGACTTCGAATCTTCTTTTTGCTTGGCAAACCTCTATGGAAAGGGCATAAGGGTGACAAGTTCTGTGCTTCCTTCCAAAATTTTGGTTGGGGTTCCCCACTATTTTGACCGTCTTGCAGCAATGTTGGTCGTTGCATCCTTTTACACAGTCGATCGATGCATAGTGGGTCAACGTGCGCACTTCGGTCGAATTTTCCTGCATCAGCTCATCCTCTTCATTGCTTAAGATTTCCTCGCATTGAGCCTCTGCATCGACCGACGTATGATATGCATCTGTCTACACAGAGGCATCCCACTTTGGATTCTGCTCCTCTTCACCCCAAAATTGTCTAAAACCATCTCGGGACCCTTGTATCTCATCCCGGATCTCAAAGTGATTGCCTTGCCACTACTAGAAATTTCATTTGTTGTGACATCCATTTTATGATAGGGATCTAATTATGTTGGCATACTATATATATTACAACAGGTGTCATGAAAACTTGGTGTTAAATAGTAAAACAATATAATTTTTTTAATTAAAAATAATATCATACTTTATAAGTATTTTTGCCAACAGTATAACTATGGTGTAAGGAAAACTATGTTTTTTATTAAAAAAAATAGCGGGAGAAGATTTTTATTTCCCACTTAAATTTGGAGTGGGGAAATTATAAGCCAAATAATCTTATTTTCTTATCCCAAACCCATACGTTTATCTCTCTAAAAAAACCCTAACTCAAACTCAATTCACACATTCATAAATTTTCAGTTACCATTGGCAATTCAAGAAGACGAGAAAAAATATTTTTTCTCCCGCCTGCAACAATTCCAGTTTCTCAGAGAGCAACTATTTCATATTCCTATTGCAACGATATCCTAGGAAAACGACGTAAGAATTGTGAATTCTTTTAAGAGTTTGTTTCTCAAGCATAATACTGAAATTCTCGAGTTATTACCGTTCATCACGTCTCTATATTTTACCTTGAGTTACAGAGGCAGTAAATCTAATTTTTGAGTTTTTATTTGTTTATTTATTTTGTTCTCTAATGAAATTTGTTCACTACACGCCAATTGTTTGACAAAAGTCTTGAACTATTCAATTGTTGAGATATCATAGTGACACCATCATGAGATATTAGATATGGGTATTTGCCTGCTCTTTCTTTCAAGTTTGCGTCATTTAAATTTCATACTTTTTGGAAAACTTCCAGCCATCAAGAAATGAATGAACAAATTTACAGAATTTTGAGCTAGTAGAATAGCATTATAGGTCTAACAATAGATATAAGAGAAATTTGGTTTGTTGGAAGTGCATTTCATGGTATTTAGAACTTTGAATTCATCACCGCTCTTCTTTTCTCTGGAAGGTTGGATGTATGAATTCATCTAGCAGCTTGTTGTTGTTCTACATCCGGAATTTATGAGTAAGTTGTTTCTTAAATCTTATTGTTTTTGCATTTTAATAAGGAAGACTACTTAGTTTAGTAGTTTTATATTCATCAAGTCAATTTATTTGAGATAGACCTGCATATATTGTATTAGTATTTTTGTTTATGTTTAATAATTTTCTTCTTTTGTATTAGGTTTTTTTTAATATTTTGAATCTTACTGTTTACATCTTTTATTTCTACTGTGAAAATTCAGTCATTTTGTTTTTAATGCACGTATATGTTTGTTTACTAACATGTATGTAGATTTTTTTTCTTCATTTTGTTTACATCTAAAGAGGATTTTGTTTTTTACTATTTATAAGGCAATTTTATTTACTTCTACTATTATTGTGTGAATGCAGGACAATAAGGTTCTAAATTAATATTCCAAGGGAAAGAGGAATTAGAGTTCTTTTTAAGGAGCTAGTGGTATAATTATGCTAACTAGTGATTTTATTTTATTTATTTTTAGTAAAATGAAAGACATGTTGACAGCATGTGACAATGGATGATATTGTACCTATAAAGACTGGGAAGGTATGAACTTTGCTTTGTCTCTAACAGGTTGGGATTAATAGGCTCCCGTGTTGTCTTAGAATGTTTAATTTTTTTTTCTTTGCGATAACCTTATTTTGTTCCATATAGTAAAGCCTCAAACAATGTAGATTGGTAGTATACCTGGGATGCTTGGAATGTTTCAGATGTATGTGATTCTGTTCTTAACTTCTTTAATATTTTATTGGATAACTATTGAAAGTTTTATGTGTTTTTGTGAATAAGAGAGTTTTTCGAGTGCTTCCTGTGTGTGACATTTTGGTTACATCTATTGCTTGCCTTTGGTTACTTCTTCAGCATTTTAGATTGTAGTTAAATCCTGCTTTTGGTTTATCATGAATCTCAATCTTTTGAACTTGAAACTTACATGTAAAGTTGTTACTTTTACGGATCTTTACACTGTGTTATAGGATTGGGGAAAATTGTATACCGCCTACTGTGCATTTTGATTTTTTATGCGTATGTGTTCATTGAAATTATTAATTACTTCATAATCACGCAACATGCATAGTAAGATTAATTTGTTCATTTAGAGAAATTTGAGGCTTGAGCTGCAATGAGATTATTATTATTTGGTTACTCACTAATTGTTGAGAGCACTTTCCAAGTAGATATCTTCCTTGATGCAGTTAAGTATTTCTATGTGGTGATGATTAATCCCTTTGTATAATTTACTTCAATGAAAGTTTACATTTCTTTTAAATGATAGTGTTTTTGTCCATAAAATTTTCATTCTTATTTTGACAGCATACTGATTCATAAATAGTATTGCAATGTATTAAACTTATAATTTTCTCCTTTTAAATGTTTAGTATTCTAGTACATACTACTTTTTACAGGTTTCTTATTCTCTGAGCAAGCATTTTGTGAGCAAACATTCTCTTACTCTTCACTTGAGAGTACCAGGTGTTAATGGTGGAATTTTGCAGAGGCTAATTTAAATAAGAGTACTTGATAAATTAGAACAAAAGAGTACAAGATAATCAAAATAAATGCTTGACTGTAAGTAGAGCTCGAAGACTTTGCTTTTATTGCTATATTTATTGCTTGAATTCAATGTGTCTTTTACAATAAATAGGGATCCTATTTATAGGAATCCAATCAGATACATGGCTTTTCGTTAAGAGTTGCACTACTTCAGCTGAATAGTTGGCTTGAATAGTCACGTCTCTTGATTTGAGCTGCCTTAGCCGATATCTCGTCTTACGATTCGAGTTCGAGCTTGGAAAACCAGCTCGAACATCTTTGGAGTTCGGCTTTATCTGCTCGACCGAAAATCAATTTGGTTTGAATCGTGCCTCTTGGATAATTATTTCCTTCGTGGATATGGGCTTTCTTCTTTGACGAATCCCGATAATGGGCTTGCTTATTCGGGGTCATAACACCAGGTATCCTTGAAGTCCCTTTATGTTAAATTTAGTAATTATTTAGCTAGTAGAAGTTGACAAGATACACACATTTTTGTATAGAAAAAATAAATTAAAAGAGAAAGTCAAATTGTAGTTGAGTTCAATTTTTTTTATTAAATTTTAATTGTGAAGTACACTTAATAAGAATCCCAATTATGCTTGCTATGCTTAATAAAAATTGAAAAATATTTTAATCAAGACATGTTTTATAGGTATGACTCTAGTATGCTTTTAATCTATTTAAGTGTAGTTTAGTTTAAACTAAGAATGTAGTATTGCATTTTACTAGTAGTGATATATTGGATTCCTATAGTTCAAAAATAGAAATTAATATATTGCAGTGATAATATAACTCATTGATATCATATTGAGACATTTTACATTAGTTTAGAGAATGGAAATGATAAGCTAAATTCAAACTATATAAGAACTAAGTAATATATGAGCTGGCTAAAAGAGATGTTTTTATCGTCCTGTTGGTTATATGTAAAACAAGTTAATATTTTATAAGTTAAATCTCGTCCTTGTGTAAACTGTTAAGGATTGAAATGTTGCATCATTACTTTTTTTAACAGATTTCAATATCCATTGATGAGTGATGAAGATAGGTGCAAAATGACAAAAAGAATGAAGGAGATAGTTGCTCGTCGTTTATTAGTAGTTTTGATACTTTGTTGACAAAATTTTGGGAACTGATAGCTAGTCTTTTGGTTTATAATGATCGAGTTCAGTACTTTTTTATGAATAACTAATAAAGTTTGTTGGATACATCATTAAATAAGTTTATGAATATTGAGTACTTTAGATTCTGAATATATTTTTTGTTTGACTGCTTATTTTATTTATTGGTGTTCGCTTTTAAATATTATAATTATAAAAAATATAAATTTAATAAGCAAAATCATTTCATGATTTTTATCGGTGCACAAAAGTTTTTCCTGACAGGAAATAAAGAATGCTTAAGTATTTATACTCGCAGTACGTGGTGTTAGCAAAAATAATTTAGCCCTACAAATTAGTACGTGGGGTTAGCAAAAATAATTTAACCCAACAAATTAGCATGTGAAATAAAATGTCTTTATTCACAGTGGAATATTGTAACATTAAATTCATTTTCCCAACAAATAAATATGTCAAAATATGTTTATTATTTTGACACTGCTACTGTTGTTATAAGTCTCCACTCTATTTGACACTTTTTTGGACAACAGTATGTAATAGTGTCAGCATATTAATATGTGTCACAATAGTTTTTATTTAGTGACAGGTAAGTCTGTCGGGACAACCTTATTTTGTAGTAGTGTGCATTCATTCTGATTCTTTGGGTTCACCTCAGTAGTGTCAGGAAGTTGCCCTTGCTTATGTTGGATTCCAATAGAAGTGGCAATCTGACTCACTTAGGTCTCAATCATGTGAACACGTTTCCCAACTAGATCGATCTTCATGTGCGCCCCAAGCTACTTCCAACTCAAGTTTTCTAACTCGATAATCTTAGGCTTTGATGAATTTAGCCAACAAATCATCGAGACTGTCCTTCCTCGGTACCATGATCTCTCATTTTGAGCATTGAAGCCCGACAGTGGTAACTCGGCTACCCCTAGGCGAGAGCAAGAAAAACCATGGTGGTTTCTCGTTGGATACTAATATCCCCCTTGCCTCTGTTGATTTAGGTACAAACCCCTATTCACATAATTCACATCAGTAGATGGTTTGGGTTGCACTTGTGCAACTGTAGCTGTAGAACCACTAGCAGTCAACTTGTCAAGGTCTCCTTGGAAACTTGGTCCAGAGTATGTAGTCTCTCTAGTTCTAAAGTTAGATCGAAGATTGGACAGAGACCTCGTATAGATGTTCTTTCTATACGAAGAAGTTCTGTTCTCGTGAGTTGAGAACCTTGGATTCCTAGAGTCCGAAAATGAAACTGACTTTCTATAAAGTTCAGTGTTAGCTTTGAAGTGGGTTTTCTAAAGTTATGAGCATGTCGTTTACCCCACTTCCTTGGTACGATGGGCTTCATCTAAGGTTTGTTTGACCTAAAACTCAAGTCTTTTTTATGCTTGGGTGTTGAAGTCAGTTTTGAAACTGATTGTCCCCATTTTTCCTGATCAGCCTTAGAGGATTTTTTTTCCATACTGACTACTTCTTCACCTAACAGCTTGACTTCTAAACTGGAGTTCTTCTAAAAGTGATGATTCTAGACATTCTCAATTTCGAAAGAAGAAGTCTGATTGCTCAAATTATTCTCTGTAAAGCTTAAACCTGACTTATCAGAGGAATGTCTTTGTAAACTTAGAGCTTCTGAAACTTTGCTAGTACTAGAATAGAGTAAGCAAAAAAGTTTTTTTACCACTAGCAATTTTCAGTTTATGAGATGCGCATTCTTCGGACATAGATTGAAACGATTCAAGTAACATAGAATTCTCTTCTCTAAGTTTAGCTAAGTCTTCACATACTGACTTAGATCCTTGGATCTCTTCAGTCAGTTTTGAAACTTTCAATTTCAGTGAAGCATTTTCACATGCCAAGACATTTTTTAACTCATAAAACTTAGCAAATTCTCTATTCAAATGTTCCAGAGTAACATCCTCTAAATCTGAGCAATAGGATTCAGAGTTGTCTTCTATGCATGCTATAGGAATAGAAACTGAGTTGGAAATGTGTACCGGAGTATTAGGCTTTGGTTTAGTTTCTTCCTCTTCTCTAAGCTTTGCCATCAGCACCGGGAAGGCTTCTTCCACCGCCTAATCATCGGATGTGAAGTAGCCATCGTCATTATTTGAGATGTCAGCCACCTCAGTTCTGGTAAGCATGGCCTTAGCAATTGCTCTGGAGGCTTTCTTTTCGAACATCCTCTTCAAGTGCTTCCTTTTCTCCTTGGAAACTAATGTGCACTCATACTTAAGGTGATCTGGAGAGTGGCATTTAAAGCAACCTCTTGGAGGTCTGTCGATGAACTTCAGTTCACTTGACTGTGAACCTTCCTTCTTGGATTTGGCTATCTCAAGAAGTCTAGTCAGCTTCCTCATTTGCTCTTCAAGCTCTTCAACTGATCTCTCTTCCTCCTTTTTCTTGTAGGAAGGTGTTGGTGCTGACTTAGATGTGGACGTTTGTCCAGAAGTTCTGTCAGCTTAATAAGGCTTTTGAGGCCTCCTCTAGAACTCCATTTTTGCGAAAAATGCAGCATCTCCTTCTGGATGCATGCTGACACTTCGCACTGCTTCATTTCTGTTCGCCATTTGAATATCCCATTCATGGGCTTGAAGCTGGGCGAACACATCCTTAGTCGTCATCTGGGAGAGATCTTTCTCCTTTAGGCTGGTAGCTTTGACGAACCAATCCTCCTTGGGCATCTTAGAGAGAATTTTTGCATTCATATCAGCAACTTCATATGTTCTCCCCAAGTTTTTCAGCTCGCACATAATAGCATTGAATCTTGCTTCCATTGATTTAACATTTTCACCAGGAAACATTTGGAAAGATTCGTGATCAGAGCCATCTCTGTGCACCTAAGCTTAAAACACACAAAACAGAAACCAAGTACAAAAAAAACAGAACAAAGCGCAGAAAAAAGAGATCTGGTCCTAAGTGACCCAACATAACCGTAGTTTGTAAGAACCTTGGCGCGTGACACCACTTGTTGGTCCCAAAATCATAGTGCAATTTGTGCAGCAGAAGGTTTAGTGTATGCAGGGGAAGTAAATGTAAGCACAAGCACTGGTTTTTTTAAACAGGGCAGAGTCAGTTTTGTGTGCAGTTAGTTTAAGCCTAAGTCTATATTCCGTCTTAAGTCAGTTTCACATTTATAATATTCAATACTTGAACAAGTATTGAAGGCTCAAGTATTCAGTTTAAGAAACAAAAACACAGAGCAAGTATATAGAAAGTAGTAAAGCAGCACACTGAGATTTATAGTGGTTTGGATTGCAATATCCAACATCCAATCTTCAGACCCAAGGTCTGGATAATTTACTAAGTGAATACAAGCCTCCTTACGATCTATACACAGTCCGTGGCACCTCCATTCTTCGGTCAACTGTGGCACTCGCCTAGGAACTCCTTGTAGACTCAGTCTTCAGGTTGAAGTGGGTACGCACCCCGCAGCCTCCTTCCTGGTGGGTGGATGTTTACTAATTTTTCCCAGAATGGTTGGATGTTTAAAGATTCTTCCCAGAACTCAGGTGGTCGACACACGCCCTTGATAATCAAAATCCCAGACTAGGAAACTGACTGCTATAAATATATCTCAGAAAGATATATTCACCAAACTAAGCCTTAACTTAAAGCTTTGGCCTCGTGCTAAGAGAAGATAGCATGGTGGGTAACTTGAGTCAGAGACTCAAGTCTCGTGTTTGCAACACGGAAAACTCCAAGAGAGTTTTGTGAGAGAGATGACCTGAATATGCCCTTTGTCTCTTTAGACTAGTAGACTTTGAATTCTATTCAGGTAACCTGTTAAGGTTGAGAGGGCAGGTTTTTATATAGAGAGGAGAGCCTATGTCAATTTGAATTTCTATCCATTAGACACATAAATCCAAACGTTAGACTCATGGATTATATTGTCCAATCATAGCCCATGCCTTTGGTCTCCTTTTTGCTATGCTCATTGTCAGTGTACGATACACTAACTTTATGTGAGACTCCTTTACAGCACGAAGAACATAGTTTGGATAACCTCGTACTAACTTAGGCATTTTGCAAATGCTTGGGTCTAACTAAGGCTTCTTATACTGTCTTCTAAGAGTAAGTACAACTTAGCCCTCATATTGACCTCCCACGGTTAGTATGGTTACTGACTTTTCATAGTCAGTATGGGAAATGCCCTCATACTGATTTCTCCGAATCAATATGGTAATCCCTTAAACTGACTTCTTCTTAACCAATTTGGGAAAGCCCTCATAGTGACTTCTCCTTGTTAGTATGGTTAGACCTAAAACCGAGTGCTCCAACTTAGTTTTTGGTGAAGGCTAGGCGTGATGATAGTCAGTTCTCCAGCATTCTCCATTGCTCGATCTTCAGTCTAAGTTCTATTACAACTCAATCGATCTTATACAAGGATTACAGTTTAGAACTCTAGAAACTGGAAAAACTGACTAAGATGGCTTACATTCTTTGACCCACCAAAACATCAAAAGTAAAAAAGGATTTCTCTAACAAGAATCCTTACATCCTTGCCATGGCATTGGGGTCCTCATCATCTAAATTTTCTCAGAGCAGTCATGCTCTCTCGAGCTCCATTTGCCTTTTTGCGGTTGAAGCCCTTTCTGCTTCTCTTTTTGCCATCAGCTGTCGTACCACATCACACATTTGATTAACTTCTTAAATGAGCAGGAGAGCATTCTCTGCTGTGATCTGAGTTTCTGGATCTTCCAAGGATGGCATGTTCAAATCAATTGCTTGAAGATTTTGATCGTTTTGGTAGCTCCATTTCTCCTAAAACTTGGTTTTCCTTCGATTTCATATTGTTTCTCCTTCTTCAAGATGCTTTTATCTCTTGATCAAAAGCCTCAAGTGGGTTGCCTTGAGCTCTCGTGTTCATGCACAACCAGAAGAGAAAACAATGTAGAAATTAGTCGGCATCGATCGACATGGGGCTGTGTTGACGGATGCGAGGGAATTTTCTGCATCGATCAACGCGATAGACGTTAATAGAAATAGAAGACACAATTCAACACTCATGCACGCACACGAACAAAATTTAAATAAAATAAAATAAGACTCAATCCAGTAAACCCTAAAACAAATTAATAATAAAATAAGATCTAATAATGCCCCGACAACGACGCCAATTTGATCACAGTAAGATCTACAAATAAATCGCAGATACAGTGGCAAATAAGTTTAGAGTGTACCCTAAGGTAGTCGAACCCAAGGGAATTGTATGGGGAAATTACCCGATATACAAGCGATTGTTCTAATATTCATTGTTTGAGTAAACAGAAAATCGGGTTGATGGTTTTGAAATTAAAGATGACAAAAACAAGAATTAAAGGAGTTTTGAAAAGCAATTTAAAGAACACAGATTCCAGGGCAAATAATCAATCATATACATGCAAAATCAATCAACTCAACAATGGTAGGAAATTAGAATAAAATACTATAATTCCTGAAACGGTCAATTATAGCTTAGGTTACTATTATGTGATTGTATATGCTTTAGCGGCCTCAAGAACACATTAATAATCAACCACATAAAAACATCATATTTATCCCCTAAAATTCTTTACTCTTTCTTTTGAGGCAGAAAATCAATTGTATTCAAATTCATTTTCTTGCTATTAATCTTTTCATTTTGGTCTTTCAATTAACAACTATAAACTTAGAATTAGTTTCATCTCTCGATCCTTTGTTAATTCTAGATTCGGTTAATTAAATCAGGAATTTAAATGCCAGTTGAGTTGATTAATCTAAACATGTATCCAAGATTATTTATTCATAGCCCTAGAACTTCATTAGGTTTCTAGTCACTCATGATGGAAAGAAACACAAGAAACATATTATGAAATCACATAATAAAACTTACAAGAAAAATAAAGATTGTTCAGGTCTCCAACTCTCCAAAACTCACTAAAAAACTTGAATACTGAATAAAAAATAATAAAAATTGAAAATACATAGGTGTTTTTAGAGGTGGATGTGCATCTTATGAGATCTGGGGCTAAAAATAAGATATACCTATTTTGCTTCAAATTTTAGTTTTCTAAATTCTGTGTCGGTTGACATAGACCTGCTTCGGTCGATGCAAAATTTCCAAGTTGGTCGACGTGGAGCCACGTCGGTCAAAACAAAGACCTCCAAATTTCGCCACTTTCCAAGCTTAGCCATTTTCCGCCCCAAAATCTATAAAAACACACCATACCAAACATAATATCCCATAACCTCGACTTATGCATAAGATATACTAATTTACTCAACAATACTAAATATATAAAATAATAGAAAATAATATAAATAAATGAGTCAAATTACGAGCTTATCAGACATCCACAAGTGACTTTCGTTATTATGCGATCTTTATTGATGATTACTCGCTATTCTATTGGTTTTATCCACTTCATACTAAATCAAAATTCTATGATACATTCATCTATGAAAGGCTTTTGTTGAAAACCAATTCAATTGTAAAGTCAAGCAATTTCACAGTGATGGTGGGACTGAGTTTACCAACACTCGCTTGGCTTTGCATTTTTCAACGTGTGACAATCATCATCTCATTTCTTGTCCATATAAACCGGAACAAAACGAACGTGCCGAACACAAACACCGCCATATTAATGAAGTAGGGCTCACGCTATTGTTTCACTCATCCGCCCCATTATCTCTATGGGTTGAGGAGTTCAGTACAACTGTTTACATCACCAACTATCTCTTTCTGATGTTATGGGTAATACCTCTCCATTTGAGTGTATATATGGTCTGCCTCCATCTTATGATATGTTTCATGCTTTTGGCCCATGATCTTACCCATGTTTACGGAATTATGCAAAAAATAAACTTCAGCCACGTAGCCTGCCATGTGTGTTCATTGGTTACGGTGCTTCTCATAAAGATTTTCATTGCTTGGATCCATCAACCTCGTGCGTTTATACTACTCGCCATGATCAATTTGATGATGCATGCTTTCCTTTCTCTACCACACAGAATGTTGTGCCATCTTCTCAACTGGAGATTTCTAAATATTTTGAGGGTTTTCTCCCGTCTTCCTCTACCACGACTGAAGCTTTACATTCTTCAGCCCTTGCGATGAAAAGTAATCCTCCTTGTCGGATATGCATGTCGAATGATGTTCAGCAAATTCCCGAAGCAACTCCTCTGCCTGCTCGCATACAACACCCATGCACGCTGATGATTTTCTCCATGAAGGTGCGCTGCCTCTCGTCGCAACAACACCTCCACCAACTTTTATATTTATGCTAGTAGTTTATATTAAAAAGTTCACTCATTTCAAGTTTGAGATAGATTTACATAGTTTTTCTTATTTTTATTAAGTTATATATTATATATACGACCATATATATTTAATTTATAAAATATATAATGTGTTTATAATTAAAATATATTTTTTAATTATTAAATAGGTTTAAATAGGCCTAAAGTAGGCTAAAAGTCCAGCCTATATGACTAAAAAGGCCTAGGCCTAGGCTTAGCGAATCTTTCGCATGCGCAGGCCTACCGGACCAAAACCTAGTATGGCCCGGCCTATTTCCACCCCTATTGATGGGCTTTGCAAGATTGGTGGCGTTGCAGCAGCTATGGATCTCCTCAAAATCATGGAAAAAAGGAGTTGTAAACCAAACACACACACACACACACACACACACACACACATATATATATAGGGGAGTGATCATATGAGAACCATAGTTACCATGTGAAAATAAGAACAAATCTCGTCCATCCAAAATATGAAATCAACAGCTGAGATTAAATTTCCTCCGTGTTTCATTATTATATGTATTGACTTTCATTATTGTAAAATGAGGGGTAATTTTGTACTTAATGAATTCAAATCTTTTTAGAATCTTAATTTAAATCTTGCGATCTTTCTTTCCTTTGCGATTTGCGATTTGCGATTTGCGATCTTCATTCCTTCTGTGATTATATATTTTCTTCATTCATTCTCTCTGTGAAATTTTCTCGCCATCGTCTGCGTTCGTTATTGTTTGTGTTCGTCGTCGTTTGTGTTCGTCATCATCGTCGGTGAGTTATGGATCCTTTGAAAGGTAAGAATTGATAAATTTCATCTGTTACTTAATAGAATCAGTTGTTTTCTGATATGATGTTCCATCATTAGTTATCAGATTATGGTGATAGAATCGAAGATTCATTGTATGGGTTATTGATGATTTGTTTCCAGATTTTGAATTAGGTTTCGTAGATTGCTGTTTATGGTTTGGTGTTTTCACTCTTAATTGTCTAATTTGAAGATGTGCATTATATATCGTTATGAATTGCATTATATATTTGTAGTACTTATGTTATATCTGAAAGAGTGATTATTTGTTTATGTACTTTTAAATTTGTTTTATATCTACATTATATAATGTTATGGCTTGCATTATTGTTTTGTAATAGTTGCATTATATGTGAGTCAGTTATAATTAATTTATGAAGGTTCTGTTCCGTTATGAGAATTCATTATATAGTGTAAATACATGCATTATGTATTGTTATGAATTGCATTATATATTTGTAGTACTTAGGTTATATTTGAAAGAGTGATTACTAGTTTACGTACTTTCAAATTTTTTTATATCTGCATTATATAATGTTATGGCTTGCATTATTGTTTTGTAATAGTTGCATTATATGTGAGTCAATTATAATAAGTTTATGGAGGTTCTGTTCCGTTATGAGAATTCATTATATAGTGTAAATACATGCATTATATAGTTATGAATCTTACATTATATGTTATAAGTTTCAAATTTAATTCATGTTTTTTTCTGTACAGATTCGTTTGTTCCAAAGTGTGATAAGACAGCACCAAGCAAATGTAGAAGATAGGTGATGTGGTGTGCCTTGTTGGCAATGTGAGATTGTTGAGATTTTGGAGGCTCACCATCTCTCACAGACTAAGCATCCCTTGGACAAAGCCTTCATTGACCTCAACTAGCTCTTTACATCAACTATGTATAAGATTGAGAGCTAACTATGTTGAGATTGATGATTGATGATAATTGAGGAGGTTCTGTCCCTTGTTTGTTCCACAACGGATTGTATTGCTATTATTGTATTGTTATTTGTCAACCCTCATTCTTGCAACTTGTGATGTTTCTAGAAGAGGTTCAATGAGTGATTGTAACTTGTTTTAATTCAGATTTAATTATAATTTTATTCGCACGCCACAATTTACGTTGCTTTTGCACATTTATTTTTAATTAATTAAAGAAGAAAAAACACATTGAAATTATATTGACATATTTTTTAAGTTCAACATATAATGATATATAATGATAATATTTGTAGTATATAATGA
>JAPKLW010003364.1:0-28666 GCA_026898455.1 Plectranthus barbatus
CACTATCGCAAATCTGAAATAACAGCAAGAAAAAAGAAAGAAAGAAACGGGGGTGCAGAAGAGTCGGCGATGGCAAAAGAGGAAAAAGGGGTGCAACACGAGGACTTCCCAGGGGGTGACCCATCCTAGTACTACTCTCGCCCAAGCACGCTTAACTTCGGAGTTCTGAAGGGATCCGGTACATTAGTGCTGGTATGATCGCACCCGAAGTACAACCGGCGTTCTATTTACTTAAGTAAACGGTTTGTGGGCCGGACTGCGATGCAGAACTTGGAACGCGCGTAACTTTTGATCCGGGAAGAGTTAATTCTATTAATGCATATGCACGCGAAGCTCTCGCCGAGCCCTACGTCGCTGTCAACCGGTTGAGGGAACATCTCGGCCTCAAAAAGGCGCGTTTAGGCGCTTTTCCGACCATTTTTTCGACTGTCGGCCACATTTTCAGCGATCGAGCGCGCGGGGCTCGCGACGGTAAGTCGCCTCGGCTGTCTCGGCATCCGCGAGACCCGACACTATCGCGAATCTGAAATAACAGCAAGAAAAAAGAAAGAAAGAAACGGGGGTGCAGAAGAGTTGGCGATGGCAAAAGAGGAAAAAGGGGTGCAACACGAGGACTTCCCAGGGGGTCACCCATCCTAGTACTACTCTCACCCAAGCACGCTTAACTTCATAGTTCTGATGGGATCCGGTGCATTAGTGCTGGTATGATCGCACCCGAAGTACAACCGGCGTTCTATTTACTTAAGTAAACGGTTTGTGGGCCGGACTGCGATGCAGAACTTGGAACGCGCGTAACTTTTGATCCGGGAAGAGTTCATTCTATTAATGCATATGCACGCGAAGCTCTCGCCGAGCCCTACGTCGCTGTCAACCGGCTTGCCGGTTGAGGGCACATCTCGGCCTCAAAAAGGCGCATTTTGGCGCTTTTTTGGCCAGTTTTTCGACTGTCGGCCAAGTTTTCAGCAATCGAGCGCGCGGGGCCCGCGACAGTAAGTCGTCTCGGCTGTCTCGGAATCCTCGTGACCCGACACTATCGCGAATCTGAAATAATAGCAAGAAAAAAGAAAGAAAGAAACGGGGGTGCAGAAGAGTCGGCGATGGCAAAAGAGGAAAAAGGAGTGCAACACGAGGACTTCCCAGGGGGTCACCCATCCTAGTACTACTCTCGCCCAAGCACGCTTAACTTCGGAGTTCTGATGGGATCCGGTGCATTAGTGCTGGTATGATCGCACCCGAAGTACAACCGGCGTTCTATTTACTTAAGTAAACGGTTTGTGGGCCGGACTGCGACGCAAAACTTGGAACGCGCGTAACTTTTGATCCAGGAAGAGTTAATTCTATTAATGCATATGCACGCGAAGCTCTCACCGAGCCCTACGTCGCTGTCAACCGGCTTGTCGGTTGAGGGCACATCTCGGCCTCAAAAAGGTGCGTTTAGGCGCTTTTCCGGCCAATTTTTCGACTGTCGGCCACGTTTTCAGCGATCGAGCGCGCGGGGCCCGCGACGGTAAGTCGTCTCGGCTGTCTCGGCATCCGCGTGACCCGACACTATTGCGAATCTGAAATAACAGCAAGAAAAAACAAAGAGAGAAACGGGGGTGCAGAAGAGTCGGCGATGGCAAAAGAGGAAAAAGGGGTGCAACACGAGGACTTCCCAGGGGGTCACCCATCCTAGTACTACTCTCGCCCAAGCACGCTTAACTTCGGAGTTCTGATGGGATCCGGTACATTAGTGCTGGTATGATCGCACCCGAAGTACAACCGGCGTTCTATTTACTTGAGTAAACGGTTTGTGGGCCGGACTGCGACGCAGAACTTGGAACGCGCGTAACTTTTGATCCAGGAAGAGTTAATTCTATTAATGCATATGCACGCGAAGCTCTCGCCGAGCCCTACGTCGCTGTTAACCGGTTGAGGGAATATCTCGGCCTCAAAAAGGCGCGTTTAGGCGCTTTTCCGACCATTTTTTCGACTGTCGGCCACATTTTCAGCGATCGAGCGCGCGGGGCCCGCGACGGTAAGTCGCCTCGGCTGTCTCGGCATCCGCGTGACCCGACACTATCGCGAATCTGAAATAATAGCAAGAAAAAAGAAAGAAAGAAATGGGGGTGCAGAAGAGTCGGCGATGGCAAAAGAGGAAAAAGGGGTGCAACACGAGGACTTCCCAGGGGGTCACCCATCCTAGTACTACACTCGCCCAAGCACGCTTAACTTCGGAGTTCTGATGGGATCCGGTGCATTAGTGCTGGTATGATCGCACCCGAAGTACAACCGGCGTTTGATAAGCTCATATTTATACTCACTTATCTATATTTTTCTCCATTGTTTCAAGTGTTTTACATTATGTTTTTACTTATTTCTGTGCATGAGTCTACTTTAGAGGGTGTTATGCCTTTGATGGGTGAATTTTGCAGGTTTTAGGCCAAATTCATTGGAAACCCGTACCGAAAGCAGATGATGTTCAAAGGAACAGTCACGACTTCTTCCACAGATGGAATCTGAGCTTATGCAGCACATGGATGGAAAGATCTTTGAATTAGCTTTCCAACGCAACTGGAATCGGGTCAATCGGAGTTCGGGAGAGGAAGTTATGGCCAAAACCGTTTGACTGCGCAGACAGATGCATCCGTGTCGAGAGACAGGATTTCTGTCGACCGACAGGATTCCTGTCGATCGAAATTCCCCCTGTCGGTCGACACAGAAGCCCGAAAAAGCTGTTTTTGGCCTGTTTTGGCAGTTTTTGCTATTTTGACCCAATACTCAAATTAGATCTTTTTCCCCCTCTATAAATAAGAACTCTTAGGCACGAATTTCATACATCTTTTATGCATTATTACACTTAGAATAATTGAGCTTTGGAGTTTTTTACAAGACATTCAAGGTTCCTATTTTATTGTAAGTCATTTAATAATATGTTTCTTGATTTTCTAGTCATGATTTGTGGCTAGAACCCTAAACAGGTTCTAGGGTTATGATTTCTTTTCTGATGCATGTCTAATTGATATCAACTCATATAGCATGGTTTAATTCTCTGATTTAATTTTATAATCTGGATTAAAAGAAGGACCGAGAGGTGAATTGAGATCTAGGTTTATAGTTAATAATTGATGGATCGAGAGATGAAAATTGTTAACAGGAAGAGAGAATTAATTGTGTTTGTTTTTGTCTCAAAAGGAAGAAACTTGCATAGGAATTAATTAGATAATTATTGAGATTAATTAATTTGGTGTTCTTGAGACCGAGAGGAGATAGTCACTAATTAATAATCTAGGATTTAATTGCCTGACCAAGGAATTTAATCCATCAAAATCTATGTTTTCCCCATTGCTGAGTTGATTGATATATGCATGCTGATGATTAGATTATCTGCCCTAGGATCTGTGCTTTTCTTTATTATTTTCAAAACCCCTTTATTTTCTGCAATTGTTATCTTTAATTTCCAAACAAAACCTCCTTTTCAATTTCCTCAAACATCAATGTTCTAAGAATCACGACTAGTACTTTGGATTTATCGTTGCACATTCCCTGTGGGATCGACCACCCTTGGGTGTAAAAATATTATTTGCTTAACCGCTTTACTGCAGTTATCAAATTGGCGCCGTTGCCGGGGACTTGTCAGATTTATCCAATTATTAGTGCGGGGCCCACGCCGGGAAGTCGCCTCGGCTGTCTCGGCATCCGCGTGACCTGACACTATCGCAAATCTGAAATAACAGCAAGAAAAAAGTAAGAAAGAAACGGGGGTGCAGAAGAGTCGTCGATGGCAAAAGAGAAAAATGGGTGCACCACGAGGACTTCCCAGGGGTCACCCATCCTAGTACTACTTTTGCCTAAGCACGCTTAACTTCAGAGTTCTGATGGGATCCGGTACATTAGTGCTGGTATGATCGCACCCGAAGTACAACCGGCGTTCTATTTACTTAAGTAAACGGTTTGTGGGCCGGACTGCGATGCAGAACTTGGAACGCTCATAACTTTTGATCCGAGAAGAGCTAATTCTAATAATGTATATGCACGCGAAGCTCTCGCCAAGCCCTACGTCGCTGTGTACTGGCTTGCCAGTTGAGGGCACATCTCGGCCTAAAAAAGGTGCATTTAGGCGCTGTTCCGACCAATTTTTCGACAGTCAGCCACGTTTTCAGCGATCGAGCGCGCGGGGCCTGCGCCGGGAAGTCGCCTCGGCTGTCTCGGCATCCGTGTGACCCGACACTATCGTGAATTTGAAATAACAGCAAGAAAAAAGAAAAAAACAAAAGGGGGTGCAGAAGAGTCGGCGATTGCAAAAGAGGAAAATGGGTGCAACATGAGGACTTCCAAAGGGATCACCCATCCTAGTACTACTCTCGCCCAAGCACGCTTAACTTCGGAGTTCTGATGGGATCCGGTGCATTAGTGCTGGTATGATGGCCTCCGAAGTACAACCGGCGTTCTATTTACTTAAGTAAACGGTTTGTGGGCCGGACTGCGACGCAGAACTTGGAACGCGCGAAACTTTTGATCCGGGAAGAGTTAATTCTATTAATGCATACGCACGCGAAGCTCTCGCCAAGCCCTACGTCGCTGTCAACGGGCTTGCCGGTTGAGGGCACATCTCGGCCTCAAAAAGGTGCGTTTAGGCGCTTTTCCGGCCAGTTTTTTGACTGTCGGCCACGTTTTCAGCGATCCAGCGCGCGGGGCCCGCTCCGGTAATTCGCCTCGGCTGTCTCGGCATCCGCGTGACCCGACACTATCGCGAATCTAAAATAACAGCGAGAAAAAAGAAAGAATGAAACGGGGGTGCAGAAGAGTCGGCGATGGCAAAAGAGGAAAAAGGGGTGCAACACGAGGACTTCCCAGGGGGTCACCCATCCTAGTACTACTCTCGCCCAAGCACGCTCAACTTCGGAGTTCTGATGGGATCCGGTGCATTAGTGCTGGTATGATCGCACCCGAAGTACAACCGGCGTTCTATTTACTTAAGTAAACGGTTTGTGGGCCGGACTGCGACACAGAACTTGGAACGCGCGTAACTTTTGATCTGGGAAGAGTTAATTCTAATAATGCATATGCACGCGAAGCACTCGCCGAGCCCTACGTCGCTATCAACGGGCTTACCGATTGAGGGCACATCTCGGCCTCAAAAAGGCGCATTTAGGCGCTTTTCTGGCCAGTTTTTCGACTGTCGGCCACGTTTTCAGCGATCGAGCGCGCGGGGCCTGCACCAGTAAGTCGCCTCGTCTGTCTCGGCATCCGCTTGACCCAACACTATCGCGAATCTGAAAAAACAGCAAGAAAAAAGAAAGAAAGAAATGGGGGTGCAGAAGAGTCGACGATGGCAAAAGAGGAAAAAAGGGTGCAACACGAGGACTTCCCAGGGGGTCACCCATCCTAGTACTACTCTCGCCCAAGCACGCTTAACTTCGGAGTTTTGATGGGATCCGGTGCATTAGTGCTGGTATGATTGCCCTCGAAGTACAACCGGCGTTCTATTTACTTAAGTAAACGGTTTGTGGGCCGGACTGCGATGCAGAACTTGGAATGCGCGTAACTTTTGATCCGGGAAGAGTTAATTCTATTAATGCATATGCACGCGAAGCTCTCGCCGAGCCCTACCTCGCTATCAACGGGCTTGCCCGTTGAAGGCACATCTCGGCCTCAAAAATGGCGCATTTAGGCGCTTTTCCGGCCAGTTTTTCGACTGTCGGCCACGTTTTCAGCGATCGAGCGCGCGGGGCCCGCGCCGGTAAGTCGCCTTGGCTGTCTCTGCATCCGCGTGACCCGACACTATCGCAAATCTAAAATAACAACAAGAAAAAAGAAAGAAATAAACGGGGGTGCAGAAGAGTCGGCGATGGCAAAAGAGGAAAAAGGGGTGCAACACGAGGACTTCCCAAGGGGTCACCCATCCTAGTACTACTCTCGCCCAATCACGCTTAACTTCGGAGTTCTGATGGGATCCAGTGCATTAGTGCTGGTAAGATCGCCCCCGAAGTACAACCGGCGTTCTATTTACTTAAGTAAACGGTTTGTTGGCCGGACTGCGACGCAGAACTTGGAAAGCACGTAACTTTTGATCCGGGAAGAGTTATTTCTAATAATGCATATGCACGCAAAGCTCTCGCCGAGCCCTACGTCGCTGTCAACGGGCTTGCCGGTTGAGGGCACATCTCGGCCTCAAAAAGGCGCGTTTAGGCGCTTTTCCGGCCAGTTTTTTGAATGTCGGCCACATTTTCAGCGATCGAGCGCGCGGGGCGCGTGCTGGTAAGTCGCCTCGGCTGTCTCGGCATCTGCGTGACCCGATACTATCGCGAATCTGAAATAACAGCAAGAAAAAAGAAAGAAAGAAACGGGGGTGCAGAAGAGTCGGCGATGGCTAAAGAGGAAAAAAGGGTGCAAAACGAGGACTTCCCAGGGGGTCACCCATCCTAGTACTACACTCGCCCAAGCACGCTTTGATGGATTTATATACTGAAAGCATTATGATTGGTATATTATGTACAAGGTTTATTGGTTAATATACTGGGAATCATAATTGTTGTATGTTCATCTCCTGTCTGAATTAACAAACATGTGTCGCAAACACAATTATCCTCTTATCTCGTCGATAGGGAGATCATACGGTGTGTAGAAGATCACGAAAGATCGTATGGATCGTTTGACCTAGCGAGATATAAATAGTCATCACAGCTGAGACAGTTCCAGGATAAACTGTCGGTGTAGGCTGCAGCATATGCAGATAAGCATCTTATCTTGGATGTCTTGGTATGCTGGTGTGGGGTACACATTGATGAGGACCTAAGTCGAGATCGATTCTTTTATCTGACATTAAAAGAATCTAGATCTTTATGACTCGATGGAATCTTAAACCTATATGAGGATACAGAAGTATACATATATTGTATGTCACTTTGAGTTGTAGAAAAGGTTCTAGTTGAACCTGTTCTTCTGCATTCTTGGGTGACATCAATCTGTGTATGACTATCTGGTATCTGAACTAGGTAACCACATCCAGTATAGGATGGTGACATTCCCTGAACAGCTCAAAAGGTTCGTTATGCTAAAGTCCTGCAGGCTGATTAAGTTCAAGCATAAGTGAAAAGGTTTGAGTGGATTGATTCAGGAATTAAAGATGTTAATTAATTAAATAGCTTGTCAGAGCTTAAATTAATTAACGAATGTCTGTAACCTTAAATGTGGGGATAAACCGAGTCCAATGCAACCCGTCCCTCAAACGTGGTAGCAAATAGGTAGGACAGTATTGATTCTCTGGTGGCATGAATCAATATTAATTAATTAATTATATTCTGGGTTGAATATGGGAATTAATTAATTGATAGGCCTTATTTGCTATTTGCATTCTGGTCCCTGGTCTGGCCCATGATAACTCAAGCCCAATAGAAGCTAAGAATTTCCTATAAATAGGCCTCAGTACCTCATAACTCAATTGCACCTACTTCTCATAAGATCACAAATCACACACAGCAAACCAGAGCCTTGGGAGCTGCTAGTGATCGATTGAGATTGAGTTTACGAGGAGGAAATTCTGCTTCTCAACCGGGCAAGGGATCTGATAGAATAATCTTCACCAGATTTTCAGATCGAGTTGGGATACAGATCAGAAGATCAGATCAGGAGGATTCTTCTTCTCTCTCCTCTTAATTTTCGAAAATATCTTATTATTTTCTTAAGATTAATTTCCTCAATCTGTTAGGAAAATAAATCTTGGTGCGTGGGAAAGATCAAAGGGCATCTCTACGCACGCGTTCTTCATCGTTCTTCAATCCAGGTATTCCGCACAACCTTCTTATGCATAATAATATAGGAGCATGCTAGGATTGTTCATAGGCATAGCAATTTATTTTTGATATTCCAATTAACGATCCTTGGCAAACGGACTTCGTGATTCAGTTCACGAATCCCTTCAATTAGTATCAGAGCGAGGTTTAATTAATTGGCTCTATCGGAAAAATAATATTGCCTATGAACATGCATGATTATTATTATTGATTGCATGCAATGGATGGTTTATGGATTGATTTAATGTTTTTTCGTCCTCGTGGTTCCTCGGGTTAATCCGCCCATTTATATGGATTCGTTTTTCACCCACGAGATAAATCCGTGGTTAGATTAGAATTTTTAGAATGTAATTAGAATTATTCAATGTAATTTTATTTTCAAAAAATTAAATCTGTAAAACGAAGAACGAAGAACACGAAGAACACGAAGAACGAAGAACGCAAAGAACGCAGGACCGCACGACCGTGACAGCGCCGGCACGGTGCGAGCGCCATGCACGGCGGTCGACGGCGGCGAGGCACGGTAGCAGGGGGCGCGGCCGGCCAGCGGCAACGGCGCAGCCGCGCGCGGAAACCCTAGGTTTTCAGCGCGCGCGGCGCGCGCACGCACGCAGGCGCACGGCTGCGCGGCCCACGCCGGCCATGGCAGGTGCGGCGTCCCAGGCACGGTCGACGGCGCGAGGAGGCGACGGCAGGCGGCCGGCCGGAACGGCAGTGCAGGCGCTGGAGCGCCGGGGGCGTGCGCACGCTGCAAGCCCTAGGGCTCGCACGCGCGTGCAGGTCCCGCGCGACTCTTCGCGCGCATGCCGGCGGCCGGCGCGGGGGCCCCTCCCTCGGACGACATCGGCGCGGGGCAGGTGGTGCACGGCGGTGGCTCGGGACCGGCGATGGCGGGCTGGGGCGGTGATGGGCTGGGCGTGCGATCCGGACGCAAAAAACCCTAGGGTTTTTGCATGGTTCGCGCGAGCTCGATTCTGTCCTTGCGTCATTCCGGCGAGTCACGGAGGCCGGAAAAGGAGAAGAAGAGTGAACGGCGGTTCGGGCGACGGTCGGGGCAAGCCGGGGCGGCGGCATGCGAAACGGGCAACGGTCGGAGGAGGCGGTATCGCGGACTTCATCCATGCACGTACGTGCATGGCTGTTGTGCATGCCGAGAGCCCTCACGACGACGACGGGTCGCCGGCGATAGTGCTTCGCCGGTGGTGGCTCGTCGGGCCGAGTTCTCGCGGGCTATTGGGCTTGCAATGTGTGCCTAGGCCCGCGATCTTGTTAACTGGCCCAGTTGTCCAATTTTCTGAAAGATCAACTCTTGGAGGCCCAAGTTCAGAAAATAAATCCAGATCTCAATTCAAGTAGTGGGAGCCCAGTCGAAGATCTGTAAAAATAAATTCCAACTTGTAATAGTTAGATTTATTTTGTTTTATATCATGGGGCCACGAGGACAATTTTATTTGCTTTATTATTTGTCTTCGCATGATATATGTGTTTAATTTAATTGCGCAGCATATGAGCATGTTGTAGATAATAGGAGCACGTTTACTGCTTTTATTTACAGCTTTAAAGCATGCTATGTGATTTATTTTATGTAATTAATTATGACTATAAATTCGGGGTTCATGCTTTGCATGATAGAATTTTAGCAATGTTATAATTATGGCTACATAAAATAATCTGTGCAATTGAACCTTATGAACTAAAAATTACTAAGCTCATAATTTAGTAAGACCTCCACAAAGCGATCCTTTATTGGAAATGGATAATTTATTAGGTAAACGTCTACATGTGTAGCTTACTTAATTCATTGTTCATAAGTTCTAATAGATAGGATTTCTTAAAACAAACATTTATTTCATGTGAGAAGTGGGAGTTCATGCGTAAACGTCTACATGTGTAGCTTGCGTATTGGATTTTCTTAAGTTCTCTAGGGATTGAATTAAATGAGACAACCTTATTATAAGGAATCGGGTGTGTCCTTATATGGGAGGGTTGGCTTTGGTGGTAAGCTAGCTTAGATATTGTCCAGAGTATAACTCATATGTGAAGTCCCTGCTCAGTAGGATAATATGGTCTTAAGTTAGTCTCCAATTATTAATTCCATTTATCTAAGGAACCCGGGCATGGATTGGAATTAAAGGACTGGAATTGAAAGATGCAGTCTGGTTAGGTGTTTTGTTGTAAACGTCCACATGTGTGGCTTGCAATAGTAACACTTAGGCAAATTGGAGGAAACATTAATATTGCTTTATCATAAGGTTTCAATATTTAATTGTTTCAATGTTTTGCGACTATGTTTTAATTGGTGTTTTTAATTTATTGTTTTCAGATATGTCTATTCATCGTATCATTTATCTCTTGACATCAAATCCTTTAACCGGTCCGAATTTTCCTGAGTGGAAGTTTTGCTTCATGGAAATACTCCACATTGCAAATCATTCTCGTATACTCTATATGGATCCTTTATCTCCCAAGTATTGGAATTGCACTGGTTATGAGCGACTGTTCTATGAAAGATGGAAGATCTCTGATGAGTTTGCCCGCATTCTCATTAAGAGAACTCTATCCAGAGAACTAAGGCTCAAGTACGATCAGTACCAATCTTTTGTTGAGATATGGAGGGATCTAATAAGGGTATATGGGAAGGTGAGACGAACTGTCAGTTACAATCTTGTGGAAGACCTGGTCTGCAAGAAGATGACTGATGGGAGTTCGTTGTCTCTGCATCTTGACAGCATGATGAAAATCATGAGGAGGTACAGAAAGAGAGGTGGACGAATTACTAGTCGAGCAAAAGTCAATATCGTCCTGCACTCTCTCTCTGATTCTTATGGTGATTTCATCGAGTCCCTTGGTGCCAGGTGTAAGTACACTCTTCCAGAGTTACTCTTGGCACTAGAACGATGGGAATCTGACCAGAAAGCTTCTGAATTTGCTCAGTTCATGAAGGTCTTTGATAAGACTATGATTGAGGCAAAGGAATTGCTGAAGCGGTTAGAAGAGACTGATCAGGCAGAGGCTATCACAAGGCCATGCAAACGCAAGCGAAGTGAAGTAGATTGTCTAGTGCCTAGCACGGGTAGACAAGGTACGTCATGTGCATTTATAACGGAAACATGTTTAGCATCAGTTTCTACCCATTCTTGGGTAGTGGATACTGGAGCTACTGACCAAGTTTGTTATACTTTGCAGGGGTTCAGGCCGACAAGGCAGCTGAAGCATGACGAGATTACCATCTCAATGGGCAGCGGAGAACGAGTCTCAGCGGTAGCCATTGGAGATTTTACTTTATGCTTTGAAAACAATGTTCTGATTTTGAGAGATGTTTTATATGTGCCGGTTTTCCGGCGGAACTTAGTTTCAGTTTCCAAGTTATTTTCTGATGGATATTCAGTTATTTTTGATAGTGGAGTTTCTATCATTGGTAATAACGGTGTTATCTGTCATGGCAAACTGACTGACTCTCTCTATATCATAAATTGTAAGCATGAATCTTCCGTGAATGTTGCAAACTCATCAAATAATAATAATCATTTAAAGAGAAAGTTTTCTTCCGATGAGGATCAAACATATCTCTGGCACTTGAGACTAGGTCACGTCAATCTAAAGAGGATTAAAAGATTAGCATGCGATGGGCTCTTGGATTCCTTCCAAGTGGTACCGCATCCAATCTGTGAGTCCTGTATAGAAGGAAAGATGACGACCAGGCCTTTTAAGGCAAGTCAGTCTCAAGCAGAGGATGTGTTGCAATTGATCCACTCTGACTTATGTGGACCAATGTCCACGCAAGCTCGTGGAGGTTATGAGTATTTCGCCACATTCATTGACGATTACTCAAGATTCGGATATGTCTATTTGCTTCGCCATAAGTCTGAATGCTTTGAGAAATTCAAAGAATTCCGGACTGAGGTAGAAAAGAAGCTTGGTAAGACTATCAAGACACTACGATCAGATCGTGGTGGGGAATACCTCAGCAACGAGTTCTTGCAGTACTTGTCAGATAACGGGATTACATCCCAGTGGACTGCACCAGGAACCCCTCAACAAAATGGTGTAGCGGAAAGAAGAAATAGAACTCTCTTGGAAATGGTCAGGTCAATGATGAGTTATGCAAGCTTGCCGATTTCGTTTTGGGGGTATGCCTTGGAAACAGCGGCCTATTTGCTTAACCTGGTACCTTCTAAATCAGTTCCTAAAACACCTCTGGAACTCTGGTATGGGCGAAAGCCAAGTTTGAACAGAGTGAGGGTTTGGGGTTGTCCAGCATATGTGCTGACAAAGGAACCTGATAAGTTAGAAAGCAGGGGCAAGCTGATGCTGTTTGTAGGATATCCCAGGCAAACGAAAGGTGGTTACTTCTATTGTCCAGAGAATTAGAAAGTCGTTGTCAGTACCAACGCGAGATTCTTGGAGGACGAATATGTAAGAAACCACAGATCCAAGAGTGAAATTATTCTCCACGAGCTTGAGAATAAAGAAGCAATTCCATCAGGAAAACCCAGTGTAGTGGTAAATCCACCTGTAACAGGTGAGAATATACCAACACTGCCACTAATGCAAGGTATGGGACAAACGCGTACTGTGCCAACTACTGACACAACTCAGATGCCTCGTCGCAGTGGGAGGGTTAGTCACCAACCCGAAAGGTATATGTTCGTGGGAGAGTCTTCTGACTTGATCCCGGAAAACGGACTAGATGATATCGACCCCTGGACATATGACGAGGCGGTATCTGATAAGGATGCGGACAAATGGCTGATCGCCATGGATTCTGAAATAGAATCCATTAATGCTATGGATGTATACCAGAAAACTGATTTGCCAGATGGCCATCGAGCCATAGGGTGCAAATGGGTGTACAAAAGAAAGAAAGGATCGAATGGGGAAATTACAGCTTTCAAAGCAAGGCTGGTGGCGAAAGGTTATAGTCAGAAAGAAGGTGTAGACTATGACGAGACTTTTTCACCGGTAGCCATGCTTAAGTCCATTCGAATACTCCTGGCCATAGCAGCACATAAGAACCTAGAAATCTGGCAGATGGATGTCAAAACCGCGTTTCTAAACGGGTACCTTGAAGAAGGTAGGGACATCTATATGCAACAGCCAGAAGGTTATGTGCAGAAGGGCGAAGAACATTTGGTCTGGAAGCTAAGGAAGTCGCTGTATGGACTTAAACAAGCTTCACGGTCATGGAATCTCCGTTTTGATGAAGTGATTAAATCTTATGGATTCTCACAATGTTCAAACGAGAGTTGCGTGTACCGTCTGTGTGTCAGCGGAAGCGTAGTATTCCTTGCACTTTATGTAGATGATATTCTCCTATTTGGCGACAATGTGGAAGTATTGTCGGGCATAAAGGGGTGGTTATCCGAGCAGTTTCATATGAAGGACCTTGGGGAGGCAGGATACATCCTAGGGGTAAAAGTATTGCGGGAGCGCAATAAAAGGATGCTGACCTTGTCTCAAGGGTCATATGTGGATACTGTGATTGCCCGTTTCAACATGCATAATGCCAAGAAAGGTCTGTTACCCTTCAGACATGGCATACATCTTTCCAAGGATCAGTGTCCGATGACACAAAATGAGAAAGATGAGATGAGCAACGTGCCGTATGCATCGGCCGTGGGTAGCCTCATGTATGCAATGTTATGTACGAGGCCAGATATTTGCTTTGCTGTAGGCATGGTAGCGAGATACCAGTCTAACCCTGGACAGGCGCATTGGGCCGCGGTAAAGCACATACTCAAATACTTGAAAAGGACAAGGGACTATTGTCTTGTTTATCAGTGTGATGAGTTGTGCCCTGTGGGTTATACTGATTCGGATTTCCAGGCAGACCGAGATGAAAAGAAGTCCACCTCTGGCTATGTGTTTACATTGGGAGGTGGGGCCATATCATGGAGGAGTGCAAAGCAGAAGTGCATTGCGGACTCCACCATGGAAGCCGAATATGTGGCAGCTTCTGAAGCTTCGAAAGAAGCGGTATGGTTTCGAAACTTCCTTCTGGAGTTGGACGTGATTCCTCAGCTACCCAGAACAATCACGGTGTATTGTGATAACTCGGGAGCTGTGGCTAATTCTAAGGAACCACGAACTCACAGAGCAACAAAACACATTGAAAGGAAGTACCATATTATACGAGAAATTGTAGCAAGGGGTGATGTGCTGATAGAAAAGATTGATACGAAAGATAATCTAGCGGATCCATTCACAAAAGCTCTGCCTCAGAAGGTTTACGAGATGCATGTACGTAGCCTTGGGCTGAGGGCAAAGCTAGCCACGTAGAATGCTTGATGTAATAGCTAGATTAGTTTAGACGCGTTATACTCTGGAAAGCAAATGTATAATGCTTTGAGTATAAGTGGGAGATTGATGGATTTATATACTGAAAGCATTATGATTGGTATATTATGTACAAGGTTTATTGGTTAATATACTGGGAATCATAAATGTTGTATGTTCATCTCCTGTCTGAATTAACAAACATGTGTCGCAAACACAATTATCCTCTTATCTCGTCGATAGGGAGATCATACGGTGTGTAGAAGATCACGGAAGATCGTATGGATCGTTTGACCTAGCGAGATATAAATAGTCATCACAGCTGAGACAGTTCCAGGATAAACTGTCGGTGTAGGCTGCAGCATATGCGGATAAGCATCTTATCTTGGATGTCTTGGTATGCTGGTGTGGGGTACACATTGATGAGGACCTAAGTCGAGATTGATTCTTTTATCTGACATTAAAAGAATCTAGATCTTTATGACTCGATGGAATCTTAAACCTATATGAGGATACAGAAGTATACATATATTGTATGTCACTTTGAGTTGTAGAAAAGGTTCTAGTTGAACCTGTTCTTCTGCAGTCTTGGGTGACATCAATCTGTGTATGACTGTCTGGTATCTGAACTAGGTAACCACATCCAGTATAGGATGGTGACATTCCCTGAACAGCTCAAAAGGTTCGTTATGCTAAAGTCCTGCAGGCTGATTAAGTTCAAGCATAAGTGAAAAGGTTTGAGTGGATTGATTCAGGAATTAAAGATGTTAATTAATTAAATAGCTTGTCAGAGCTTAAATTAATTAACGAATGTCTGTAACCTTAAATGTGGGGATAAACCGAGTCCAATGCAACCCGTCCCTCAAACGTGGTAGCAAATAGGTAGGACAGTATTGATTCTCTGGTGGCATGAATCAATATTAATTAATTAATTATATTCTGGGTTGAATATGGGAATTAATTAATTGATAGGCCTTATTTGCTATTTGCATTCTGGTCCCTGGTCTGGCCCATGATAACTCAAGCCCAATAGAAGCTAAGAATTTCCTATAAATAGGCCTCAGTACCTCATAACTCAATTGCACCTACTTCTCATAAGATCACAGATCACACACAGCAAACCAGAGCCTTGGGAGCTGCTAGTGATCGATTGAGATTGAGTTTACGAGGAGGAAATTCTGCTTCTCAACCGGGCAAGGGATCTGATAGAATAATCTTCACCAGATTTTCAGATCGAGTTGGGATACAGATCAGAAGATCAGATCAGGAGGATTCTTCTTCTCTCTCCTCTTAATTTTCGAAAATATCTTATTATTTTCTTAAGATTAATTTCCTCAATCTGTTAGGAAAATAAATCTTGGTGCGTGGGAAAGATCAAAGGGCATCTCTACGCACGCGTTCTTCATCGTTCTTCAATCCAGGTATTCCGCACAACCTTCTTATGCATAATAATATAAGAGCATGCTAGGATTGTTCATAGGCATAGCAATTTATTTTTGATATTCCAATTAACGATCCAGGCAAACGGACTTCGTGATTCAGTTCACGAATCCCTTCACGCTTAACTTCGGAGTTCTGATGGGATCCGGTGCATTAGTGCTGGTATGATCGCCCCCGAAGTACAACCGGCGTTCAATTTACTTAAGTAAACGGTTTGTGGGCCGGACTGCGACGCAGAACTTGGAACGCGCGTAACTTTTGATCCGGGAAGAGTTAATTCTATTAATGCATATGCACGCGAAGCTCTCGCCGAGCCCTACGTCGCTGTCAATGGGTTTGCCGGTTAAGGGCACATCTCGGCCTCAAAAAGGCGCGTTTAGGCACTTTTTCGGCCAGTTTTTCGACTGTCGGCCACGTTTTCAGCGATCGAGCGCAGGGGGCCCGCGCCGGTGAGTCGCCTCGGATGTCTCGGCATCCGCGTGACCCGACACTATCGTGGATCTGAAATAATAGCATGAAAAAAGAAAGAAAGAAACGAGGGTGCAGAAGAGTCGGCGATGGCAAAAGAGGAAAAAGGGGTGCAACACGAGGACTTCCCAGGGGGTCACCCATCCTAGTACTACACTCGCCCAAGCACGCTTAACTTCGGAGTTCTGATGGGATCCGGTGCATTAGTGCTGGTATGATCGCAACCGAAGTACAAACGGCATTCTATTTACTTTAGTAAACGGTTTGTGGGCCGGACTGCGACGCAGAACTTGGAACGCGCGTAACTTTTGATCCGGGAAGAGTTAATTCTATTAATGCATATGCACGCGAAGCTCTCGCCGAGCCCTACGTCGCTGTCAATGGGCTTGCCGGTTGAGGGCACATCTCAGCCTCAAAAAGGCGCGTTTAGGCGCTTTTCCGGCCAGTTTTTCGACTGTCTGCCACGTTTTCAGCGATCGAGCGCGCGAGGCCCGCGCTGGTAAGTCGCCTCGGCTGTCTCGGCATCCGCGTGACCCGACACTATCGCGAATTTGAAATTACAGCAAGAAAAAAGAAAGAAAGAAACGGGGGTGCAGAAGAGTCGGCGATGGCAAAAGAGGAAAAAAGGGTGCAAAACGAGGACTTCCCAGGGGTCACCCATCCTAGTACTACACTCACCCAAGCACGCTTAACTTCGGAGTTCTGATGGGATCCGGTGCATTAGTGCTAGTATGATCGCAACCGAAGTACAACCGGCGTTCTATTTACTTAAGTAAACGGTTTGTGGGCCGGACTGCGACGCAGAACTTGGAACGCACGTAACTTTTGATCCGGGAAGAGTTATTTCTAATAATGCATATGCACGCGAAGCTCTCGCCGAGCCCTACGTCGCTGTCAATGGGCTTGCCGGTTAAGGGCACATCTCGGCCTCAAAAAGGCGCGTTTAGGCACTTTTCCGGCCAGTTTTTCGTTTGTCGGCCACGTTTTCAGCGATCGAGCGCGCGGGGCACGCGCCGGTAAGTCGCCTCGGCTGTCTCTGCATCCGCGTGACCCGACACTATCGCGAATCTGGAATAACAGCAAGAAAAAATAAGAAATAAATGGGGGTGCAGAAGAGTCGGCGATGGCAAAAGAGGAAAAAGGGGTGTAACACGAGGACTTCCCATGGGGTCTACCATCCTAGTACTACTCTCGCCCAAGCACGCTTAACTTCGGAGTTCTGATGGGATCCAGTGCATTAGTGCTGGTATGATCGCCCCCGAAGTACAACCGGCGTTCTATTTACTTAAGTAAACGGTTTGTGGGCCGGACTGCGACGCAGAACTTGGAATGCCCGTAACTTTTGATCCGGGAAGAGTTATTTCTAATAATGCATATGCACGCGAAGCTCTCGCCAAGCCCTACGTCGCTGTCAACGGGCTTGCCGGTTAAGGGCATATCTCGGCCGCAAAAAGGCGCGTTTAGGCATTTTTTCGGCCAATTTTTCGACTGTCGGCCACGTTTTCAGCGATCGAGCGCGCGGGGCCCGCGCCGGTAAGTCGCCTCGGCTGTCTCTGCATCCGCGTGACCTGACTCTATCGCGAATCTAAAATAACAGCAAGAAAAAAAGAAAAAAATAAACGGGGGTGCAGAAGAGTCGGCGATGGCAAAAGAGGAAAAAGGGGTGCAACACGAGGACTTCCCATGGGGTCACCCATCCTAGTACTACTCTCGCCCAAGCACGCTTAACTTCGGAGTTCTGATGGGATCCAGTGCATTAGTGCTGGTATGATCGCCCCCGAAGTACAATCGGCGTTCTATTTACTTAAGTAAACGGTTTGTGGGCCGGACTGCGACGCAGAACTTGGAACGCCCGTAACTTTTGATCCGGGAAGAGTTAATTCTATTAATGCATATGCACGCGAATCACTCGCCGAGCCCTACGTCGCTGTCAACGGGCTTGACGGTTGAGGGCACATCTCGGCCTCAAAAAAGGCGCGTTTAGGCGCTTTTCCGGCCAGTTTTTCGACTGTCGGCCACGTTTTCAGCGATCGAGCGCAGGGGGCCCGCGCTGGTAAGTCGCCTCGGCTATCTCGGCATCCGCGAGACCCGACACTATCGCGAATCTGAAATAACAGCAAGAAAAAAGAAAGAAAGAAACGGGGGTGCAGAAGAGTCGGCGATGGCAAAAGAGGAAAAAGGGGTGCAACACGAGGACTTCCCAGGGGGTCACCCATCCTAGTACTACACTCACCCAAGCACGCTTAACTTCGGAGTTCTGATGGGATCCGGTGCATTAGTGCTGGTATGATCGCAACCGAAGTACAACCGGCGTTCTATGTACTTAAGTAAACGGTTTGTGGACCGGACTGCGACGCTGAACATGGAACGTGCGTAACTTTTGATCCGGGAAGAGTTAATTCTATTAACGCATATGCACGCGAAGCTCTCGCCGAGCCCTACATCGCTGTCAACAGGCTTGCCGGTTGAGGGCACATCTCGGCCTCAAAAAGGTGCGTTTAGGCGCTTTTCCGGCCAGTTTTTCGACTGTCGGCCACATTTTCAGTGATCGAGCGCGCGGGGCCCGCGCCGGTAAGTCGCCTCGGCTGTCTCTGCATCCGCGTGACCCGACACTATCGCGAATTTGAAATAACAGCAAGAAAAAAGAAAGAAAGAAACGGGGGTGCAGAAGAGTCGGCGATGGCAAAAGAGGAAAAAGGGGTGCAACACGAGGACTTCCCAGGGGGTCACCCATCCTAGTACTACTCTCGCCCAAGCACGCTTAACTTCGGAGTTCTGATGGGATCCGGTGCATTAGTGCTGGTATGATCGCACCCGAAGTACAACCGGCGTTCTATTTACTTAAGTAAACGGTTTGTGGGCCGGACTGCGACGCAGAACTTGGAACGCGCGTAACTTTTGATCCGGGAAGAGTTAATTCTATTAATGCATATGCACGCGAAGCTCTCGCCGAGCCCTACGTCGCTGTCAATGGGCTTGCCGGTTGAGGGCACATCTCGGCCTCAAAAAGGCGCGTTTAGGCACATTTCCAGCCAGTTTTTCGACTGTCAGCCACGTTTTCAGCGATCAGGCGCGCGGGGCCCGCGCTGGTAATTCGCCTCGGCTGTCTCGGCATCCGCGAGACCCGACACTATCGCGAATCTGAAATAACAGCAAGAAAAAAGAAAGAAAGAAACAGGGGTGTAGAAGAGTCGGCGATGGCAAAAGAGGAAAAAGGGGTGCAACACGAGGACTTCCCAGGGGGTCACCCATCCTAGTACTACTCTCGCCCAAGCACGCTTAACTTCGGAGTTCTGATGGGATCCGGTGCATTAGTGCTGGTATGATCGAACCCGAAGTACAACCGGCGTTCTATTTACTTAAGAAAACGGTTTGTGGGCCGTACTGCAATGCAGAACTTGGAACGCGCGTAACTTTTGATCCGGGAAGAGTTAATTCTAATAATGCCTATGCACGCGAAGCTCTCACCGAGCCCTAGGTCGCTGTCAATGAGCTTGCCGGTTGAGGACACATCTCGGCCTCAAAAAGGCGCGTTTAGGCGCTTTTCCGGCCAGTTTTTCGACTGTCGGCCACGTTTTCAGCGATCGAGCGCACGGGGCCTACGCCGGTAAGTCGCCTCGGCTGTCTCGGCATCCGCGTGACCCGACACTATCGCGAATCTGAAATAACAGCAAGAAAAAAAAAGAAAGAAACGGGGGTGCAGAAGAGTCGGCGATGGCAAAAGAGGAAAAAGGGGTGCAACACGAGGACTTCACAGGGGGTCACCCATACTAGTACTACTCTTGCCCAAGCACGCTTAACTTCGGAGTTCTGATGGGATCCGGTGCATTAGTGCTGGTATGATCGCACCCGAAGTACAACCGGCGTTCTATTTACTTAAGTAAACGGTTTGTGGGCCGGTCTGCAATGCAGAACTTGGAACGCGCGTAACTTTTTATCCGGGAAGAGTTAATTCTATTAATGCATATGCACGCGATGCTCTCGCTGAGCCCTACGTCACTCTCAACTGGCTTAACGATAGAGGGTACATCTCAGCCTCAAAAAGGCGCATTTAGGCGCTGTTCCGGCCAGTTTTTCAACTGTCGGCCACATTTTCAGCGATCGAGCGTGCGGGGCCCGCGCCGGGAAGTCGCCTCGGCTGTCTCGGCATCCGTGTGACCTGACACTATCGCGAATCTGAAATAACAGAAAGAAACGGGGGTGCAGAAGAGTCGTCGATGGCAAAAGAGAAAAAGGGGTGCAACACGAGGACTTCCCAAGGGTCACCCATCCTAGTACTACTTTCGCCCAAGCACGCTTAATTTCAGAGTTCTGATGGGATCCGGTACATTAGTGCTGGTATGATCGCACCCGAAGTAGAACCGACATTCTATTTACTTAAGTAAACGGTTAGTGGGCCGGACTGCGACGCAGAACTCGGAACGCGCGTCACTTTTGATCCGAGAAGAGCTAATTCTATTAATGCATATGCACGCGAAGCTCTCGCCGAGCCCTACGTCGCTGTCAACTGGCTTGCCAGTTGAGGGCACATCTCGGCCTAAAAAAGGTGCATTTAGGCGCTGTCTCGGCCTGTTTTTTGACTGTCAGCCACGTTTTCAGCGATCGAGCGTGCGGGGCCCACGACGGGAATTCGTCTTGGCTGTCTCCGCATCCGCGTGACCCGACACTATCGCGAATCTGAAATAAAAGCAAGAAAAAAGTAAAAAACAAAAGGGGGTGAAGTAGAGTCGGCGATGGCAAAAGAGGAAAATGGGTGCAACACGAGGACTTCCAAAGGGATCACCCATCCTAGTACTACTCTCGCCCAAATACGCTTAACTTCGGAGTTCTGATGGGATACGGTGCATTTGTGCTGGTATGATCGCACCCGAAGTACAACCGGCGTTCTATTTACTTAAGTAAACGGTTTGTGGGCCGGACTGCGACGCAAAACTTGGAACGCGCGTAACTTTTGATCCGGGAAGAGTTAATTCTTTTAATGCATATGCACGCGAAGCTCTCGCCGAGCCCTACATCGTTGTCAATGGGCTTGCCGGTTGAGGCCACATCTCGGCCTCAAAAAGGCGCGTTTAGGTGCTGTTCCGGTCAGTTTTTCGACTGTCGGCCACATTTTCAGCGATCGAGCGCGCGGGGCCTGCGCCGGGAAGTCGCCTCGACTGTCTCGAAATCCGCGTGACCCGACACTATCGCGAATCTGAAATAACAGCAAGAAAAAAGAAAGAAAGAAACGGGGGTGCAGAAGAGTCGGCGATGACAAAAGAGGAAAAAGGGGTGCAACACGAGGACTTCCCAAGGGGTCACCCATCCTAGTACTACTCTCGCCCAAGCACGCTTAACTTCGGAGTTCTGATGGGATCCAGTGCATTAGTGCTGGTATGATCGCCCCCGAAGTACAACCGGCGTTCTATTTACTTAAGTAAACGGTTTGTGGGCCGGACTGCGACGCAGAACTTGGAACGCACGTAACTTTTGATCCGGGAAGAGTTATTTCTAATAATGCATATGCACGCGAAGCTCTCGCCGAGCCCTACGTCGCTGTCAATGGGCTTGCCGGTTAAGGGCACATCTCGGCCTCAAAAAGGCACGTTTAGGCACTTTTCCGGCCAGTTTTTCGTTTGTCGGCCACTTTTTCAGCGATCGAGCGCGCGGGGCACGCGCCGGTAAGTCGCCTCGGCTGTCTCTGCATCCACGTGACCCGACACTATCGCGAATCTGAAATAACAGCAAGAAAAAAAAAGAAATAAACGGGGGTGCAGAAGAGTCGGCGATGGCAAAAGAGGAAAAAGGGGTGCAACACGAGCACTTCCCATGGGGTCTCCCATCCTAGTACTACTCTCGCCCAAGCACGCTTAACTTCGGAGTTCTGATGGGATCCAGTGCATTAGTGCTGGTATGATCGCCCCCGAAGTACTACCGGCATTCTATTTACTTAAGTAAACGGTTTGTGGGCCGGACTGCGATGCAGAACTTGGAACGCCCGTAACTTTTGATCCGGGAAGAGTTATTTCTAATAATGCATATGCACGCGAAGCTCTCGCCGAGCCCTACGTCGCTGTCAACGGGCTTGCCGGTTAAGGGCATATCTCGGCCGCAAATAGGCGCGTTTAGGCGTTTTTTCAGTCAATTTTTCGACTGTCGGCCACGTTTTCAGCGATCGAGCGCGCGGGGCCCGCGCCGGTAAGTCGCCTCGGCTGTCTCTGCATCCGCGTGACCCGACACTATTGCGAATCTCAAATAACAGCAAGAAAAAAGAAAAAAATAAACGGGGGTGCAGAAGAGTCGGCGATGGCAAAAGAGGAAAAAGGGGTGCAACACGAGGACTTCCCATGGGGTCACCCATCCTAGTACTTCTCTCGCCCAAGCACGCTTAACTTCGGAGTTCTGATGGGATCCAGTGCATTAGTGCTGGTATGATCGCCCCCGAAGTACAATCGGCGTTCTATTTACTTAAGTAAAAGGTTTGTGGGCCGGACTGCGACGCAGAACTTGGAACTCCCGTAACTTTTGATCCGGGAAGAGTTAATTCTATTAATGCATATGCACGTGATGCTCTCGCCGAGCCCAACGTCGCTGTCAATGGGCTTGCCAGTTGAGGGCACATCTCGGCCTCAAAAAGGCGCGTTTAGGCGCTTTTCCGGCCAGTTTTTCAACTGTCGGCCACGTTTTCAGCGATCGAGCGCAGGGGGCCCACGCTGGTAAGTCGCCTCGGCTGTCTCGGCATCCGCGAGACCCGACACTATCTCGAATCTGAAATAACAGCAAGAAAAAAGAAAGAAAGAAACGGGGGTGCAGAAGAGTCGGCGATGGCAAAAGAGGAAAAAGGGGTGCAACACGAGGACTTCCCAGGGGGTCACCCATCCTAGTACTACACTCGCCCAAGCACGCTTAACTTCGGAGTTCTGATGGGATCCGGTGCATTAGTGCTGGTATGATCGCAACCGAAGTACAAACGGCGTTCTATTTACTTTAGTAAACGGTTTGTGGGCCGAACAGCGACGCAGAACTTGGAACGCGCGTAACTTTTGATCTGGGAAGAGTTAATTCTATTAATGCATATGCACGTGAAGCTCTCGCCGAGCCCTACGTCGCTGTCAATGGGCTTGCCGGTTGAGGGCACATCTCGGCCTCAAAAAGGCGCGTTTAGGCGCTTTTCCGGCAAGTTTTTCAACTGTCGGCCACGTTTTCAGCGATCGAGCGCAGGGGGCCCGCGCTGGTAAGTCGCCTCGGCTGTCTCGGCATCCGCGAGACCCGACACTATCTCGAATCTGAAATAACAGCAAGAAAAAAGAAAGAAAGAAACGGGGGTGCAGAAGAGTCGGCGATGGCAAAAGAGGAAAAAGGGGTGCAACACGAGGACTTCCCAGGGGGTCACCCATCCTAGTACTACACTCGCCCAAGCACGCTTAACTTCGGAGTTCTGATGGGATCCGGTGCATTAGTGCTGGTATGATCGCAACCGAAGTACAAACGGCGTTCTATTTACTTTAGTAAACGGTTTGTGGGCCGAACTGCGACGCAGAACTTGGAACGCGCGTAACTTTTGATCCGGGAAGAGTTAATTCTATTAATGCATATGCACACGAAGCTCTCGCGGCTTGCCGGTTGAGGGCACATCTCGGCCTCAAAAAGGCGCGTTTAGGCGCTTTTCCGGCCAGTTTTTCGACTGTCGGCCACGTTTTCAGCGATCGAGCGCGCGGGGCCCGTGCTGGTAAGTCGCCTCGGCTGTCTCGGCATCCGTGTGACCCGACACTATCGCAAATCTGAAATAATAGCAAGAAAAAAGAAAGAAAGAAATGGAGGTGCAGAAGAGTCGGCGATGGCAAAAGAGATAAAGGGGTGCAACACGAGGACTTCCCAGGGGGTCACCTATCCTAGTACTACTCTCCCCCAAGCACGTTTAACTTCAGAGTTCTGATGGGATCCGGTGCATTAGTGCTGATATGATCGCACCTGAAGTACAACCGGCGTTCTATTTACTTAAGTAAACGGTTTGTGGGCCGGACTGTAACGCAGAACTTGGAACGCGCGTAACTTTAGCACCGGGAGGAGTTAATTCTATTAATGCATATGCACGCGAATCTCTCGCCGAGCCCTACGTCGCTGTCAACTGGCTTGCCGGTGGAGGGCACATCTCGGCCTCAAAAAGGCACGTTTAGGCACTATTCCGGCTAGTTTTTTGACTGTCGGCCACATTTTCAGCGATCGAGGGTGCGGGGCCCGCGCCGGGAAGTCGCCTCGGCTGTCCCGGCATCCGCGTGACCCGGCACTATCGCGAATCTGAAATAACAGCAAGAAAAAAGAAAGAAAGAAATGGGGGTGCAGAAGAGTCGGCGATGGCAAAAGAGGAAAAGCGGTGCAAAACGAGGACTTCCCAGGGGGTCACCCATCCTAGTACTACTCTCCCCCAAGGACGCTTAACTTCGGAGTTCTGTTGGGATCCTGTGCATTAGTGCTGGAATGATCACACCCGAAGTATAATCGGCGTTCTATTTACTTAAGTAAACGGTTTGTGGGCCGGACTGCGACGCAGAACTTGGAACGCGTGTAACTTTTGATCCAGGAAGAGTTAATTCTATTAATGCATATGCACGCGAAGCTCTCGCCGAGCCCTACGTCTCTGTCAATTGGCTTGTTAGTTGAGGGCACATCTCGGCCACAAAAAGGAGCGTTTAGGCACTGTTCTGGCCAGTTTTTTGACTGTCAGCCACGTTTTCAGCGATTGAGCGAGCGCGGCCAGCGCCGGGAAGTCGCCTCGGCTATCTCGGCATCCACGTGACTGGAAACTGTGGTGAATTTGAAATAACAGCAAGAAAAAAGAATGAAAGAAACGGGGGTGCAGAAGAGTCGGCGATGGCAAAAGAGGAAAAGGGGTGCAACACGAGGACTTCCCAGGGGGTCACCCATCCTAGTAATACTCTCGCCCAAGCACGCTTAACTTCGGAATTCTGATGGAATCCGGGGCGTTAGTGCTGTTATGATCGCACACGAAGTATAACCGTCGTTCTATTTACTTAAGTAAACGGTTTGTGGGCCGGAATGCGACACAGAACTTGGAACGCGCCTAACTTTTGATCCGGGAAGAGTTAATTCCTTTAATGCATATGCACGCGAAGATCTCGCCGAGCCCTACGTCGCTGTAAACCGGCTTACCGGTTGAGGGCACATCTCGGCCTAAAAAAGGCGCGTTTAGGCGCTGTTCTGGCCAGTTTTTTATTGTCGGACACATTTTAAGCGATCAAGCGGGCGGGGCCCGCGCCGAAAAGTCACCATGTGTGTCTCGGCAATCGCGTGACCCGACACTATCGCGAATCTGAAATAACAGCAAGAAAAAAAAGAAAGATACGGGGGTGCAGAAGAGTCGGCGATGGCAAAAGAGGAAATGGGGTGCAACACGAGGACTTCCCAGGGGGTCACCCATCCTAGTACTACTCTCGCCCAAGCACGCTTAACTTCGGAATTCTGATGGGATCCGGTGCATTAGTGCTGGTATGATCGCACCCGAAGTACAACAGGCGTTCTATTTACTTAAGTAAACGGTTTGTGGGCCGGACTGCGACGCAGAACATGGAACGCGCGTAACTTTTGATACTGGAAGAGTTAATTCCTATAATGCATATGCACGCGAAGATCTCGCCGAGCCCTACGTCGCTATAAACCGGCTTACCGGTTGAGGGCACATCTCGGCCTCAAAAAGGCGCGTTTAGGCGCTGTTCCGGCCAATTTTTTTTATTGTCGGACACATTTTAAGCGATCAAGCGCGCGGGGCCCGCGCCAAAAAGTCACCTTGTCTGTCTCGGCAATCGCGTGACCCGAACCTATCGTGAATCTGAAATAACAGCAAGAAAAAAAGAAAGAAAGAAACTGGGGTGCAGAAGAGTCGGCGATGGCAAAAGAGGAAAAGGGGTGCAACACGAGGACTTCCCAGGGGGTCACCCATCCTAGTACTACTCTCGCCTAAGCACGCTTAACTTCGGAGTTCTGATGGGGTCCGGTGCATAAGTGCTGGTATGATCGCACCAGAAGTACAACAGGCGTTCTATTTACTTAAGTAAACGGTTTGTGGGCCGGACTGCGACGTAGAACTTGGAACGCGCGTAATTATATTAATGCATATGCACGCGAAGCTCTTGCCGAGCCCTACATTGCTGTCAATTGGCTTGTCGGTTGAGGGCACATCTTGGCCTCAAAAATGCGCGTTTAGGCGCTATTCCGGCCAGTTTTTTGACTGTCGGCCACTTTTTCAGCGACCGAGTGGGCGGGGCCTGCGCCAGGAAGTTGCCTCGTCTGTCTCGGCATCCGTGTGACCTGAAACTATCGTGAATCTGGAATAACAGCAAGAAAAAAGAAAGAAAGATACAGGGGTGCAGAAGTGTCGGCGATGGCAAAAGGAAAAAGGGGTGCAACATGAGGACTTCCCAGTGGGTCACCCATCCTAGTACCACTCTCGCCCAAGCACGCTTAACTTCGGAGTTCTGATGGGAACCGGTGCATTAGTGTTAGTATGATCGCACCCAAAGTACAACAGGCATTCTGTTTATTCAAGTAAACGATTTGTGGGCCGGACTGCGATGCAGAACTTGGAACGTGCGTAACTTTTGATCCGGGAAATGTTAATTATATTAATGAATATGCACGTGAAGCTCTCGCCAATCCCTACGTTGCTGTCAAATGGTTTGCCGGTTGAGGGCACATCTCGGCCTCATAAAGGCACGTTTAGGCACTGTTCCGGCCAGTTTTTCGTCTGTCGTCCACATTTTCAGCGATCGAGAGGGCAGGGCCCGTGCCGCGAAGTCGCCTCGGCTGTCTCGGCATCTACATGACCCGACACTATTGTGAATCTGGAATACCAGCAAGAAAAAATAAAGAAAGAAACGGGCGTGCAGAAGAGTCGGTGATGGCAAAAGAAAAAGGAGTGCAACACGAGGACCTCCCATGGAGTCACCCATCCTAGTACTACTCTCGCCCAAGCATGCTTAACTTCGGAGTTCTTATGGGAACCGGTGCATTAGTGCTGGTATGATCGCACACAAAGTACAACAAGCGTTCTATTTATTTAAGTAAATGATTTGTGGGCCGGACTTCGACGGAGAAATTTGAATGCGCGTAACTTTTGATCCGGGAAGAGTTAATACTATTAATGCATATGCACGCGAAGCTCTCACCGAGCCCTACTTCGCTGTCAATGGGATTGCTAGTTGAGGGCACATCTTGGCCTCAAAAAGGCGCATTTAGGCGCAGTTCCGGCACGTTTTTTGTCTGTCGGCCACTTTTTCAGCGATCGAGCGGGCAGGGCCCGTGCCGGGAAGTCGCCTCGTCTGTCTCGGCATCCGTGTGACCCGACACAATTGTGAATCTGGAATACCAGCAACAGAAAAGAAAGAAAAAAATGGGGGTGCAGAATAGTCGGCGATGGCAAAAGGAAAAAGGGGTGCAACACGAGGACTTCCCCGTGGGTCACCCATCCTAGTACTACTCTCGCCCAAGCACGCTTAACTTCGGAGTTCTGATGGGAACCGGTGCATTAGTGCTGGTATTATCGCACCCAAAGTACAACAGGCGTTCTTTTTATTTAAGTAAACGATTTGTGGGCCGGACTGCGATGCAGAACTTGGAACGCGCGTAACTTTTGATCCGGGAAGAGTTAATTCTAGTAATGTATATGCACGCGAAGCTCTCGCCGAGCCCTATGTCACTGTCAACTTTTTTGTTTGCCGGTTGAGGGCACATCTCGGGCTCAAAATTTAGCGTTTAGGCGCTGTTCCGGCCTATTTTTCGACTGTCAGCCACGTTTTCAGCGATCGAGCGGGCGGGGCCCACGACGGGAAGTCGCCTCGGCTGTCTCAGCATCTGCGTGTCCTGACACTATTGTGAATCTGGAATAACAACAAGAAAAAAGAAAGAAAGAAATGGGGGTACAGATGAGTCGGCGATGGCAAAAGAAAAAAAAGGTGCAACACGAGGACTTCCCAAGTGGTCACCCATCCTAGTACTACTCTCGGCAAAGCACACTTATTTTCGGAGTTCTGATGGGATCCGGTGCATTAGTGCTGGTATGATTGCACCCGAAGTACAACAGGCGTTCTATTTAGTTGATTAAACGATTTGTGGGTCGGACTGCGACGCAGAACTTGGAACGCGCTTAACTTTTGATCGGGGAAGAGTTAATTCTATAAATGCATATCCACGCGAAGCTCTCGCCGAGCCCTACATCACTGTCAAAGGATTGCCAGTTGAGGGCACAACTCGGCCTCCAAAAGGCGCGTGTAAGCGCTGTTCCTGCCAATTTTTCGACTATCGGTCACGTTTACAACGATCGAGCAGGCGGGACCCGCGCCAGGAAGTTGCCTCGGCTATCTCGGCATCCGCGTGACCAAACACTATCGTGAATCTGGAATAACAACAAGAAATAAGAAAGAAAGAAACGGGGGTGCAGAATAGTCGACGATGGCAAAAGGAAAAAGGGGTGCAACAGGAGGACTTCCCAGGTGGTCACCCATCCTAGTACTACTCTCACCCAAGCTCGCTTACCTTCGGAGTTCTGATGGGATCCGGTGCATTAGTGCTGGAATGATCGCACCCGAAGTACAACAGGTGTTCTATTTATTTAAGTTAATGATTTGTGGGTCGGTCTGCGATCCAGAACTTGGAACGCGCCTAACCTTTGATCCGGGAAGAGTTAATTCTATTAATGCATATGCACGCGAAGC
>JAPKLW010003365.1:0-43519 GCA_026898455.1 Plectranthus barbatus
TAGTGGGGAAAGATATTGTAGGCTTGAACTTTAGGGAAAGGTTTATTGTAATCTCTAGGCCCGAAAATCTAACTTTGACTAATAATCCCACGTCTACCTTTGGAAAATTACGTGCGTCGATCAACAAAATTTGTATCGATTGATATGCAAGCATTGATCGTAATCTTCAGCATCAGTCGACATGCCTGTATCGACCCGAATGAAGCACGTCGCTTAAAACAGAGCTCTTCTTGGTGGATTTCTTATTCTCTTTCCCATGTTTTTCCTAATTTAACTTGTTTTCATGAAAAACCGACCATCACAAGCATAATACCTACTAAAATACACTCATGCTCAATAAATAATAGTAAACTAACAAAACTACATAAAATGATTGAAAAATAAACATAATAAATGAGTATATTTACGAGCTTATCAATCCCCTAAACTTAAACGTTTGATTGTCCTCAATCAATAGAAAAGAATAAATCAAAAGTTTATGTAGTTGAAAAGTGCAATGCCTCACAAGATTCATCACAATCAAAACCGAAAATCCACCATACACCAACACATTGAAAGAATCGGAAAATCCATCCACCATGGAAGAACTCATAGGAAGTATTTCACTAATCACACAAGTGTTTGAGTAAATGGAAGCACACAAATCATGCACAGATAAATTTCTACCATAGGCTTGCAAATATTATAATTTCTCCACTGCAAACATGTGCACACAAGATCTAGAATCAATAAGCACTTTGAAAGGGTTGTAATGTAAGCTTTTTTGTGAAAGGTAGGAAAAATATAGCCAACTGATTAGAATTAAGTTGAGTTAGCTACTCTTAACAACTCTAAACACCTTCTATTTATATCCACCATTCTCCTAAAATATTTCAACGCGTGACTCTTTTTGTCTTTTTCTTCTCAATCCTTTTATGCTTTTAACATTTTTCTTTTTGTTTTCCCTTCGGGGAGCTTATAGGGATGTACTTCTTTTCTTTATTTTTTTAAGCTAACCTTCTTTTTATACCATTTTTTTTATAATTTCTCACCCCTCACAAATAATTACTCTCATTCCACCCACATTTTACATACAAGAGTGAAACTATCATTTTTTCTCGGCCTCATAGACAAGGGAAGAAAAATGCATAGGCTCAAAAGTGCTTACTAGGGATAATTTATCATCAGGGGCAATCTTTAAGATATTGAATAAACAAAGATGACCTAATATCATTTCATATTCCCGTTCACACTACGCAGTCTAAAAACATAAACAAGGTAAGTTTTAGAGAAATCAAAACATGCATGCTACTCTCACAAAAAAGAGTTTAGACTCAAGTCTCACCGGGGGTCAAAATTTCTTACAATGTAAACTTCAATTTCAAATCAAACATCGTACAAGTGCAAGTATCAAATCTGTTAATCATAAGGTGTTCTACATTCATAGGCAGTTCAACTACCGTCACAATCAACTCAAACTCCTACTAATTTATTCTAATCTCACATTCATGCTTGGAGTGAATCAAAACTCAAAAGTTTTCCCAAAAAACAAAATAAACAAATAATTTCCTAAGCATAAATTTAAATGCATAAAGCAAAATAAGTAAAAGAGTAGAAATAGTTTCAACCTTTTGTCCACATGCCCCAAACTTATTTTACTCAAAGAGTAAATAAGTTTGAAAATCAGACATAGGTGAAACCTTACCTACTTAGAATAGTGGTGGAGTCGGCAGACAATATCCCCCCACTTGCGGTTAATCTCTGACATCAACTTTTTTTATCTTTCTTTCATCCATTCTGGGTGTTGCATCTCTTTAAGTCGACGAGCGTGTGTGTGTTGATCGACACAAAGTGTTGGTCTCACTTTTGACATCGATTGATGTCAACTGTAGCGCCTCCCTTTCCAGACTGCACGTCGACTGACATCCCATGCAAAATGGGTGGAAGAAACTGAGCACATCTCGATCTTTTTTTGAAACCCCACAAAATGGGAACAAACACAAACACAAAAAAGCCAAATAAAAAAATAAAAGTAAGTAAAAATATATGGGCTACCGCCCAACTAGTGCTTTATTTAATGTCATAGTTCGATGATACCTCTCAAATCACCAAGGAGGATGAGTCCACACACGACGACCTTTGGCATCCACCATATAGACTTTTCTATGCTGAATCATAGTGGTGAGCTTAGAAGGAGATGACTTACTTGTTGATATCACCATCTTGTTTTATCGCTCCTATTCGAGCTTAATTTTCTCGTCCTTAGGATCCACCTCATCTAACATTTCTTCCTTTTCAACTGAAACCTAGTTACACTATGGCTGCTTATCGCTTTTTTTTTTTATCATGAAGGTGATCTTCTCTTCATTTCTACGGAGTGTTATCTCTTCCCTTCTCTCATTTATGAGGGCCGCAGTAGTGTCGAGAAACTCACGCTCCAAGATCATGGTCATGTTCTCGTTTCCTTTAATCTCATGTACCACAAAGTTTGCAGAAAAAATTAGATAACCCAAGCAAAGGAGTACATCTTCAACAATACCTTTGGGCAGGACATATTTTGGTCCTCCATTTGCAGAGTGATTGTGGTTGACCTCATATCTCCAATCTCCAACTTCTTATTGATCGAGTATGGCATCAGATTAACGCTAACACCAATGCCAAACAGTACTCGCTTGAACTCCTATCCTATCTGTATAGGGATAGAGAAACAACTCTGATCACATCTTTTGATAGGTACTTGCTTTTACAGCATCAAGTTGCACTCCTCATGAATCCTCACTATTTCATTCTTCACAAACTGCTTCTTCTTGCTCATCCGCTTCTTCATGAATTTCATGTAACATGGGATATCTCGAAGAGCTTTGACTAAGGTATGTTGATGTTGACCTTCTTCAAGTTTTCCACGAATCTTTCCAACTTGGAGTCTTCTTTCTTCTTTGCAAACCTTAGAGGGAATGGCATTGGAGGTACAGGATCAAGCTTTTCTTTCTCTTTCTTGCCTGTAAAGGCCTTCTGTTTCAACTGAGGTGGAGCCACATCGATCACTACATCTAGGTTTTCGCATCGATTGATGCGGGGTGCGTCAATCGATGTGGAGACTTCAATTGATATCCTTAGTGTCGACTCTCTCTCCATGTTGATCAAGGCAGCATGATGTCGCTCAACATCCTCTACATCGACCGACATGACATCGACCGACATGTGTTTTGTGCCAGTCAAAATAGAGGATTCTCCTACATGAATCTCCTCCATTATTTCCCCAAACTCATTTTTTGGAGATTTCTGGGCCCTCATACCTTGTTCCATATCTCAAAGTGATGGCATGCACCTATTTCTCCTTCTTCGGATTCATTTTATAATACTCTGGAGTTGTCCGGGCTTATGCTGGCTGCTCAGTGTTGTGGTAATCTGACTCAATTGGGTTTCCACCATTTGCATATATCTTGACAAGTGATGGATGTGGGTGGCCATGTCTTTCACCAATTGGTCCCACATCAGAGTACGAAATAATATGCAGCGGAAGTATAAGAACAGTTATTTGCACTCTCAAAACGGGCAGTTCAGTTTAAAACTGGAAACTCAGTTTTAATCAACAGTTCAAAAAGACAGTTTGTGTTAGCCAGCAGTTTTAGGTAGCCAGTTTACAGTTATATTAAGTCAACAGTTATACGCTTCAACACTTTTAGAGAAGTGTTGAAGGTTTCAAAACACAATTGAAAACTGTATGGTGCGTGAAGTAAGTAAAACTGTAAATGAGACAGGATATTTATAGTGGTTCGAAGCCTTAAGTCCTACGTCCACTCTTCGGAAGTTAATTTGGAAATTTACTAAGTAATGAAGATACAATCCTCACGATCTATAGCCAAATGCTATGAAAACCACCGTCCACAGCAGAATGCATCACTCGCTCAGGTAGTTGATCTTCACGCCTTCTTCAGTTCCTCGAAGCCAGGTGGCACCTTGAAGTCTTCTCAGAACTGGTAGTCGTTGGAAACAGATTGAGGACAAACCTCCCTCTCCTTCTCTATTAGATGGATGGTTGAGTTCTTCCCAGAACATACAAGGTTTGGCAGTAGCCCGTAAGAACCTTCTTCTCCACAGAGAATCAGGCTGCTGTGTTCTTACTTGAAAAGTAAGAACACCAAGAAAGTAGACTAAGTTGAAAGACTTAATCCTCGTGTACACAAGGTCACACGGTGAATCTTTGAAGATTCCTTAAGCAATAATGCCTCGTGTTCGATAAATGAACCACGGAGTAAATGTCTTCACACTTGAGAGCGTTAAATGCTTTGAGCTTTAAATTCGGCAGAGTAAGAGCAAGGCTTGTGAACGTTGTTGTTCTCTGGTTCTTCTGCTATATATAGTTGAATCTACCAAAAATAGCCGGTAGAGATAATTTGAAGGATGTCCAATCAATGTCCATCCTCCTCTGTAAAGTAGACCTGCTCCTCTGCCTTTTCTGAATCACTGCCATGCTTTTTGTAGGGTCAGTTTGTACTTGTTGTGTCAGACTCAAACAACGTTGTACTTCAGTCATAACTGAGTGTATCTTCGTTCTTTATCATTGAGTCTTCAATGATCTTTTATGATTGTTCGGTATCTTGCTTTTCACGTGTTTTTTTAACATAAAACGATCCTGGTCTGAAACTGTGAGCGCCTTTCGATAGTTTCTTTATGAAAACTGTGTCCACAATTTTCTTTGTTATTAAATCCTTGACAGTTTAAAACTGTCTGCACAGTTTTTCTCGTCCAATACTCTGCACAATTTTTCTTGTCCATTATTCTTGACAGTTTTCTCGTCTGGAAGGCTTCCACTTCAAAAACTATTCCATAGTTTTTGACAGTTTTCTTCTCCTAGACTATTAAAATTCGATCATCCTATACAAGGATTACATGAGGTAAGAACTCTAAGGCCTAAACTTTGGTACACAGTTTTGACATATCAAAACATCAAATTAAAGGTGGGTTTTCTTTATCAATACCTAACATCACCTCACTCTCTACTATTCTAAATCTCATGTCAGAGCTCTGAATAAACTTGGCCAACATATCTTCAAGGATTGGCTTCGTGTACTCCACAATTGCTCCACCAGCTCCCACAGTAAATCCAGGTGGAGGCATCATAGTAGCAGACGACTTTGCTTAGGAAAACCATGGTGATTCCTAGTTGTATTATGATTATATGTTTGGTTTCCTTGGTTACTTCCACGATACTTGTTTTGGTAACCTCCACCAATATAATTTACCTTAATGTACTAGAACCGCTCCCCCTTTTGACATAATCTGCATCCACTAGAATAATTGCCATGCTCTGGTCAGGTGCTACTAAAGTTGCAATCCTTCCAGCTTCCAATCGCGTGTATCCCTCTTTGACCCTCTTCACCTCTGCAACCATGTCAAATCTATCAGTAGATTCGACTGCTCTGACTAGCATCTGTTTCTGAGTCGGCCATTAATGGTTGTTCATGGGCATCTGTGCCAATATTTATGAGTGTAGTGAAATTAATATTTTATTGGTGAGTATGAAAAAATTTATCATTTTAAGAAATGAGATAATTAGATGGAACAGACCAAAAATGAAAATGAAACTACTTTGACGGGACGGAGGGAGTATTAAATTTCTCATTCAAATCCAATCATAATTATTTTTTATAGTTAATCCATGACCACCAAATCACCAAACCACAACATTATATATATATATATATATATATATATATATATATATAATGCTTTTATATGAAATTTGAATTTATATTTATGATTAGATACTACTTGTGATTAAATGTGTAAATGTACTACTATTCAATATCTTCTGCATTGTATATTAATGATATATGCAATGTATATGTATTAATAATAATATTAGTATTTTAATTTTGAATTTGTATTTATGATTAAATACTACTTGTGATTAAATCTGTAAATGTACAACTATTCAATATCTTCTGCAATGTATATTAATGATGTAAGCAATGTATAAGTATTAATAATAATATTAGTATTTTAATTTATTTCTTTATGTACTAAATAATTATATATTATAAAATGATAATTATGCATTATATCATATATTATTATGCATCTTAATAATAATATTATGTTATAACATAAATATTTTTATTTTTGTATATTATGTTGTTCGATTTCAAATTTGTGCAAGTAATAACTGAATGTAAATACATAAACTAAAGAGGTATGTAAAGAAGATATTGGTCCCAAAACATCAGAGTATAGTTGCGTAGTGGAAAATTTTGCAAGTATGTCATAGTCTCATCTGACTCTTTCTCAAATTAGTTGATACTCTAAGAACGTTTTACTTTGTAAAATTTACATAGTTAGTTTCATAAGTATCTCAAACAACTTGTGAGTTGTTGGGTTTTAAAATCAGGACGCAAAACTAAAAGATAGAAACGGAAAGCAGTAAACGACATAGGATAGTGATTCGGATACCAGATGATCCTACGTTCACTCTTCAATCGCCAGATGGATCGGAATAAGTAGGACAATAGTAGTCATTGAAAGCTCCTACATCCTCCGGGATGTATGCGTACACATCAAGTACACTTGTGTCTACTCTCTTTAGGTTGATTGGTTTTACCACGAACACGTCACTAGGCCTCTCTCTCTCTCTCTCTCTCTTTGTCTCTGGAAAGTGGTGTGAGTTTTAGTTCTTCATTGAAAATTTTTTAAATCGATAGATGTGAGTGTAATTTCTGAAAAGAGTTCAGTTGTCGGTCTTGGATTCATCTCTAAAGAAGAGTGAACTCTGGTAGATTACTCTAGCAAAGAATGTTAAGATTCTTGTGTACTGCGATACGAAAAACTGACTGAAGACTGTAATTTCTTAATTACGATGGGCAACAAACTCCACGAGAATTGGTAGCTTTAGCATCCTATAACTTATACTCATCTTGAGTATTTATAGACTTTTAAGTGTGTTGAGTGTGTCTTGTCTTCTAATCGTTGTACATGCTTTTTGAGGTCTGCAGTTGTTCAAACATTTTCACTTATGTGTACATTTTGTAAGAACGACTATTTCATCATTTAACTTTGCTATCAGTTATTCGAGTATCTCTTTTCTTTATCAGTTGCGAAGTTCATTTTGTTTGAAAACTTCACAACTGATGCTTTGTAATCTCCGTTGCTGATGTGTCTGCTTCTCGAAGTTACTGGTTGAATCAATTTTCAATAGATTTCTGTTGGATGGGATGACTTCTAATCTATTACAACTCAATCAACCTATACAATGTTACAAATATTAAATTACCCTATCCAAATATGATTGGACTAACTGATTCTACACTTGGTTCGACACATTGATTACAAGAAAATCTACTAGATAATTGTAGCATAATGAGCAAATAAATTTGTAACTCGGTTTGTTGAACCAATAGGAAAAAGTGCAGTGAAACTATTTCATGTACTAGTCAGGGTTTCTCAATATGTTGTTTGAGCACTTAAACTTTGAAAAGGGTTTTTAAATTAATACACAATCGAAAATAACATGGAATTAAATCAAAAATGAAAACATAAATCTTAGGGCTAACTACTAATCCACATGACATGCATAGATAAATCAATTCTAAAATCTAACTACTTGCAACAAGTGGGAGTTCAGATATTGTGATTACAATTCCTAGGGCAAGCAATTATAATCTAGATTATTAATATGTGAATTTTACCTTTTTAGTCTCAGTAACACAAGGTTAATCAACCTCAATAAAGATTCAGATTTAAACCCTACAATAAAATCTTCAATTTTAGACAAAATTTAATTGTAACAATTTCCTCTTCCTATTATCAATTTTCTCTTTTTAAACTTAGAAATATTCTCATCTTTCGATCCACCAATTACATCAGATTTGATTAAATAACTCAGAAAATTAAACCATCAAAAGTAGGTTTGAATCAATTATCTAAACATGCATCTTGATTGTGTTTACCTTAGAATTTATTAGGGTTTCTAGGAAGACATAATGGAAAGAAACATTGAAATCAAAATATGGAATTGCATTAATAAAAAAGTTACTAGAAAATAAATTGCAGAAAAATACTTGTTGATCCATATCTCCAACTCTAAAAGCTTAAATTATAAAATACAAACCAGGATAATGAAAATAACCTAAATACAGGGTTTATATACTAGTGGGGAAAGATATTGTAGGCTTGAACTTTAGGGAAAGGTTTATTATGATCTCTAGGCCCGAAAATCTTACTTTGACTAATAATCTCGCGTCTACCTTTGGAAAATTTCGTGCGTCGATCAACGCAACTTGTATTGATTGATATGCAAACATTGATTGTAATCTTCGGCATCGGTTGACATGCTTGTATCAACCCGAATGAAGCACATCGCTCAAAACAGAGCTCTTCTTGGTGGATTTCTTCTTCTCTTTCCCAAGTTATTCCTAATTCAACTTGTTTTCCTGCAAAACCGACCATCACAAGCATAATACCTACTAAAACGCGCTCATGCTCAATAAATAATAGTAAACTAACATAATCACATAAAATGATTAAAAATAAACATTGGTCCCCGATCAGAGTGTTTTTTATGAAGTGGAAGCATTAAATTAATCTTGCACTTATCTTGCTAAGGTCTGGACTTATCATGTGTTTGTCAAGTGTGTTTTAGCTCGAATATTCGTTAAACCAATATTGCAGTTTATACTTCAACACTTGATGTGTTGAGTTTCAAATATGCATGCGCAAAATATAATAATATAAAGCAGTAAAGGACACAAGTATTTTATAGTGGTTCGAACAATTGTTCTACGTCCACTCTTCAGTCCTCCGACTGAAAATTCACTAGAAAAATGAGTACAAGGTCAGGTCTGATCTCAAACGTTGAGCAGCTCCTCCGTCTGGTCAGCGCGCACCTTCAAGCACCTCGATCTCCAATCTTCAATCAGTGTCTCTCCATAGAGTGAGGACAAACCTCCCTTCTCCTTGGACGTCGACTGTTGGGAGTTTTATAGTTCTTCCCAGAACCTATCCTTGTGTTGGCGTTGCCCGTAAGAATCACGTTTGCATGATAATCGTGATTGCTAGATTCTTTCTAGAATAGAAAGAATCCCAAAATAACCTTTGAAGTTTAACTTCGCATGTCTCGAGCTTTAGAGATGAAAGCTTATGAAAAGCTTCAGTCAAGAACTTAGCTCGGATGTGTTCGCGTGATGTAGAGAATGTATTTGATCTCTTTTTATTATCTTTGAGTGTAGAGCTTCGCGAACCTTTGAATCAATTAAGGATGACACCTATTTATAGGTGACGATTCAAACGGATGTTTTAATCCTATCCATTAGACTCAAAGGCATTGCTAGCCTATCTGTGTTCTTCCTTTTTTTGTTGTGGACAGAGACTCTTAATGTCTCCTTGTCTCTAATTGGCATAACGTCTATCTTTAGCCGTCTCTGTCAGAACGGATCCTTCGTAGGTCTAAACCCTCCTTTGTGTATCATGATTATTCTATCTTTTGATTCGTCGGGTTTCGTTGTGATTTGTGATCAGTCTGATCTTCGACTTTGTATCTTTTCTTGATTGTTGGTTGTTGTTTGCTGGCTTCTAGCACGCGGGTGGTATCTCAGCAGTTTGAGCTAAGACCTTCAGATTCTGCTGGAGTTATTCCTTCAGCATTCTTGTAATGTTCCTCCGCATTGTTGGCCCTTTCCTCTTTTCGCAATCTTCAGCAATTCGTCAAGTCTGCTGACTCCTTCAACATCCTTGGTTCTTCTTTTTTTCTAATTCTATTACAACTCGAGTATGAATTCCTATACAGGACTTTTACAATCGACTCGATACTGAGTTGCTAGAGCTTTGATGCACCAAAACATATCATCCTAAGATTATGAACCAATTACAATCAAAGGGGTTTTTATAATATCTAACAATATTCCTAACAATTTCCCCCTTTTTTGGTGCGATCAAAGCCTCTATATAAAGCTTTAATCTTTACTGATCATGAGAAAGCTGATTACTGAGATTACAAAGATTTTCCTATCAGGTCTATTCTCAGCATCTCAACTCCCGTAGACTCAGTATTGTTCCTAAACATTCTCCCTTAAAATATCAAGGGTATTGTTCGATTATTCAACAATTTTCATCTAGTAAATGGCTTCTATATCTTTCATCAGATCAGCACATAGCACATTCACACATAATTTTATCAAGCAATCATAAGAACATTTCACACACATCACATCCATGCAGTTTGCTGATTACACTGAATGTGTAACTTCAGCTAATTCAATTAGAACAGCATTGGACAATGAGATGTTGTCTTCAACCTGGGTTAGTTTCCATTCAAAATATCATGCTCAGTAATACATGGAACCCATACCAAAATCAAAAATCAAAAGTTTCAAGTTTTTCTACCAGGAGACCCATACAGTTAAGGGAGATAATACTTTTTAGTTGTTGAAGAGTTTGAATCAGCAGCATGTCTGGCACTTGAAGAACCAGCAGTGGGCTTCTTTACATTCTTGAGTGCTTCCATCGTCATCTTCATGAAGTTTTCCAGGACAGCTTCTCTTTCTTGTCTTCTGATTCTCTCCTTTTCTTCAATTATTCTCTGTTCTTCTCTCTCCTCCTCTTCACGTTGTCTCCTTAACTCTTCTTCCTGTTGTCTTCGAGCCTCAAAGCAACGAAATTTGTCTTGTTCTTTTAACCTTTCTTCTTCTTTTGCTAACCTCTTCTCTTCCCCCTCTTTGATCACAACAAAAATTTCGATGGAGAAGGTCTCGAAGTTGTCTTGTTGAATAGCAAGTATTTCGTCTTTTGCTCTAGATATTTGATTGGTAACTTCAGTGCACACGATCGGTACCATTTGCTCTTCTATAGTCCATCCTACCATTGCAGGGATGAACTGCTGGAGGTCCCTCTGATAAGTACTGGAGCTCAAAGGCTCAATTGTCATAATTTGGGGTCCCTTCGATAGCACTATTTGATTCTCTGTGGAAGGCATAGGGATGGCGGTAACCAATCCTTGGGTAGAAGTGGATGATTGATCAACAGGAGTTGTTGCAGTAGGTGCATTCTCCCTTCTCTCTTCTTTTTCTTCAATAACAGGGGAGGGCGGCCTAACACTCTTCATCCTGGAAGATTTGTTGGCAAGTTGAGTAAGGACTCTTTCCATAAATTCCAACATTCTCCTCCTCTCCTCTTTTCTCTTTCGTGCGGCTTGTTCTTCGGCTAATTTCTTCTTCAATTCCTCAGCTGTGGCCATTTGTCAGCTAGTGGCAGGAGATTTAAATTGCTGAGCGAATGGTGGAGAGTCTTCAATAGCATATTCGGAAGGTGGCAACGAACGATCTCCGGTGGCTGCTCTATGAGCCTGGATCTTCTGAAGCCTTGCAGCAACTTGCTTCTCTGTATACTGTCACTTGGATGTCTGATCCATCCAATCGTCTGCCTATTCTTCTTCACTTCTCCAGTAGTTGAGACCCATCCTGGACATCATAATTAAGCGGTCCTCATAATGCAGTTCATGAGTGGCATAATCAAAGAATCGCCATCTCTTGAACTCTATTCTCAACCAATCTTTATCGGACAACTCGCCTTGTAGTTTGGCAGGATATGAATTCTCGACTTCTACAGCAGCTTGAGCTTCTATAAAGGTGCAAATTTCTTTTGCCCAGGAGATTAGATCAACGTTCTCCTCATCTTTTACTGTGACAGGAGGACACCACTTTGCAATCATCTTTACCTTGTAGTTCCTATCAGGTAGTCCGTCCATGGTCACTCGTAGAGTTTCTTCTCGGAATGCAGATTCTCCATCTGTGACAGTTCCTGCATCTTCCTCATTATTAGATCTAGGAATATCACTGAAGGATATACCTGAAACTTCTAGAGATCTAGGAATCAGGATGCGTCGTTGCCATATGGATTCAATGGTTCTCTCGAGCACAAGCTCCTCTTGTGATATGAAGCAGGCTAGCATGGCACTGTGTCTTGTTCGGATTGGATTTGCAATATCTCCTAGAGCTGCTTCCGTCGGATGATCTCTAAGCAGCCATTTTGGTCTTTGTAGCTCTTCTACTGAAATGTCTTGACTGTTGGTCGGTCTGATGGGTTCTTCTAAGACTGGCACATCAACAAGCTGTAGATTTTCCAAGTTGTCTGCTACACTTGTTGGAGTGTCTTCTGCTGAGTGACTGTCTTCTGGCATGTCATCTGCTGGATTCTGTTATTGGTGTAGTACTTTTGTCTTCAGTAGTCTGCTTTTAGTTGTTTTCAGTAGATTTGTTCTCAGTAATTCTCCCGTCATTCTGGAAACCATCAGATGTATCCTCATTCTGCTTGACGACTTCATCTCCTTGAGTTCTCTTTTGACATGTAAGTTCTTCGAGAGAATTTATGGTGGCCTCAGCATTACCAGTTGCATCACCGGCCCTCTTGACTGTCGTCTGATCAATCAAGGTCTCCAGTAGAGATGATGATTCACTCATTAACCTAGTCGGATCAATCGGTCCTGCTTCGGAAGTATTCAAGCTCAAAAGTCCATTGACATTACTGGTTTCATGAGTCTCATCTCTTTGACTTCTCATGATCCTGCGCACTAAAGTAGCTTCATCAAAAATAACATTGCATGTTATTTCCACAAGTTTGGTTGTCTTATTAAGTACTCTTTATCTTCTGTGAGATGGATGTCCATATCCTAGGAACAGTCATTTGTCAGCTTTGGGAGAAAAGGTACTTAACTTCGACTTCCTATTGTTATGGATATAACATGGTGAACCAAAAGCACGAATATTAGCTAAGAAAGGCTTAAGACCATGATATATTTCGTAGGGAGTCTGGTGCGCAATAAAAACTCATACAAATTCTCACTGCACACTCAAGGTTTAATTATCAATCCATGTCCTTCTTCGCTTTGTCCGCTAGAATACCGGGATACTATAGCAAAGTCTAATAGCTAGGCAAAATAAAATCGTTGAGTGATTTCTATCAATCTAGGCAATCAATTTAAACCTATGCTAACAACATATAACAAGGCAATGAATTAAACCTACAATCAATATCAAGTCTCAAAACAATCATTAAATTCTCTCCACACATTGGTAAACCAAGACAAGCAAATACTCAAATGAGGTAGATAGGATGTTGAAATAAACGTAGATTTAATCCAATTAGGCTAATCATTGATGTAAATACATTTTAATCCCTAGGAGGTTGAACAATCGACCTTACATTTGCTAGCCACTTGCTACGGAGAACTAACGGTAGATGACACTAGGAATTGCAAACAACTACGTTATTAACCCCTAGATCACTCCCAATCGATCGTCAATTATCGCCCTACAACCTAGCCCCGCACAGGGATTGGAACTAAAATCGTAAGAATATACACTTTTCACGATGATTCCGCCCGCGTGTTGGCTAGGGCTGGCAATTTCTGACACAACACGATAACACGACACGAACCCGCACGATAATATTGGGGTTAAACACAACACGATGCGACATGACATGAACACGACAAAACACGACACGAACATGATAATTATCTGTTAAGAACCTGATAATTACAAGTTTAAATGATAATTACCTGTTAACACGAAATGATTATTACCTGTTAACATGATATTGACACGAATCTGACACGAACACAACACGAACACGACAAAAACACAAAAATCTTTTAAGAAATAAATAATGGATAACACAAACACGACACGACACAACACGAACACGATATAATTATCGGATAACATAATATATTATCATATAACACGATCCAACACGAACACGATACGAAATCTTATGTTCTTAACGGGTCGACTCGATAATGACCCAATACGCACGAATTGCCAGCCCGGCTGCAGCGTTCACATCAACTATCTCAAAACCTGGCTATTACCTACACCTAAGAGATAAGGAATAAGCTCAAGTGCAATTCAATCCCTCAAAGGAAAGTAAACAAACAATTATCAAACCTAATCTTCATGCATCCTTCAAATCAACATCCACATTGAATTAGAGCATCATACCTCTCAATTGTAACAATACAAAGTTGAAATCAAATACATCCATTACAATTAATAAGTAGAAAGTGAAATCTTCCCCAATTGGATTTGCTAGGTCTTGATCTACCCCATTGGATCTTCAATTCTCCTCCAAGGATTGATGATTTAGCTCCTTGATACCTTGGGTGAGGTTTTGGAAGAGATGGAAATGGGAATCGTGGAGAGAATATAGGTAATTTCCCCTTAGATATGATAAGAGTTACCAAAATAACCATTTTTACCCATTTTATAACGAGTTGGCAGAGCCTAGGATCGCCCAGGCCAAGGTTGGCTCGCCCGAGATGGCTTGAAATTGAGAAACCGCCAAATCAGCCCGATCAGGATCGGCCGAGCCAAATCAGGATCGGTCAAGCCTACTCTTTGTCCTGCCAGGATGGGTCGAGCCATTTTGTCTCGGCCGAGCCGTTCTGGATCCTCACAGCTTTTTCCTCCAAAACTTAGCCGAAAATGTTGTTTTATGCTCAAAACTCAACCTACACCATTCCAAACACAAAAACATATGATATGGGAGTAAAATAGACACAAACATGCACGCGCACACATCGAAAATAGGTTATTTTACGCACATATCATAATCCCCCAAACTTGAACCTTTGATAGTCCTCAATCAAAACAAAGTAAAGTCGTTAATCTACCTCGTGCAATACCTCATAGCTCATCAAGATTATCTTACCATGTTAAAATAAAACGAGATTATCACCTAATTTTGTGACAATGTTAATGCTAAGGACATGAACCACTCATCAAGAATGGATACAAGAAACGAAAGCACTCCCTCACGTGTATAGGGAAGATGAGGTTCACACAATCAAAAGATATCGAGCTTGATTTCCATAGGCTTGCATCCATTCTCACCACTATACTACAACGAGTTAGTTTCTAGAATCAAAAAGGTCTTTTCACGGGTTGTAACGTGGCTAACTAAAAGGTGGGTGGTTTTGGGCTAAAGTGACTAAACTTCTCAATTTCCCAAAACCCCCCAAACTTGTTTTCTTTGAACCATTTCAAACCCCGAGGCTTATTCATTTCACAACACTTTTTTTCATCTTCTTTTTCATAATTTTTCAATCGCACCATCATTCATTCATTTGTCGGTGCCATCTTTTTTTTTTCTTTTTCAAACACTTACACCAAAAATTTCGTTGGTGCCACATTTTCTAGGATTCAAACCAATCCTTTATTTCATATCTTTCATGCCTCAACATTTCCCATCAATACAAATCCAATCAATTCCCAACCCAACTCTCATCACCGTATTCACCCTCATACACTCTTTCCCCCCAAACTTGGTCCTAATCATATCAAAATTCACCAATAAAGCTCAATCACGGGGGTCAAAGATACGAAAGGCAAATTAATGATAACAACCACCTTATACTCTCGGTGTGAAAGGTAGGACTAAGAATCGATGGCCTAAGATCATTTTCTAGTTACACACTCATGCCAATAGATAGAGAACAGATGCAAGTTCTAGATCTCGTACTCTCAATCTTGCCACTCACAAACAATATAGATATGACAATATCATGGCTCAAACCTCACAACTTTTTTTCAAGTCCTTTGCATTAACCACACACAAAACTCGGCAATTCAAAAGTTAAACTTAAAACATGCTTCGAAAACTAGATTCCACCCTATCATTGGTTGAGATAAACATCCAACTTCACCAAGTAAATCATGATTCAAATCTCAAGTCTAGTTCGGGTTCATCACACACACACAAGCACATAACAACCTAAAAACAATCTACATGCAATGCTACAAATCTAATCAACAATCTAAATGCAATGCAACTAATTGGCAAGAGAAACGATAGAATGTGTTACCCATCAGTAGCCACGATCGAACCGCTTCTCCAAGACCTTATTGATACCTACTCACATCAACAAAAACACCACCAAACTATTGAGCATAAAACAAGCCAATAAAGCTCTCATTTCCACCGAACTTTCCTCAAACCAAATATCAACAATGATAAGACACTATACACTAGCTCAACCATACAAACCAAACCAATAATCCAAACCACAAACCATGCATAATAGGAAGTAGTCAATCATGCCAACTAGGATAGAGGAAGAGAGGAGAGGAATAAACCAAAGCACCGGCTACCGGCACATCCCCCTAAACTTAGTCAAGCGAGACTAAGTTTGCAAAAACGGTGGACGGTGCATCGTCACTCCTCTTGATCTTGTAGTTCCTCCCTGCAAACACAAAACCAAACAAACTAGACATTTATTCAAAATCAAAGAAACTAAAAGCAATTAAATAAAAGAAAGAAAATTGGTTTGGTTGCCTCCCAACAAGCGCTAACTTAACGTCGGTAGCTAGACGACCTTACCACATCACCCATTGTCAAAAATCTTTTGTATTTTGAAGATACCTTTCTCCCTTGTTTGGCATTTGCTTTTGAAGCAATTTGTCAAGAGAGATCTTCCTTGCACCCCTCTCATCCTTCCAAAAAGGGTTGCATGTCTTGACAAACTCGATTATGAAAGGTGGTGATTCTTTTTTTGATTTGATCTTTGAGTCCTTATCCAAATGTATCCAAATTATATAAGTCTTGACTTGTCCCTCATTTGGATTAATCATCAACTTCTCATCATTTCCTTTCCCGATCAAATCATATGATTCATCCACTATCTCTCCTAGAATCACCTCCTTTTCCCTCTTGTCTATCACTAATGAAGGAAAGATAAGCACCATATCATCACTTGGACCCCCCGAAATAATTTCCTTACCATTTTGCTCTTCCTCATCTTGTTCTACCAAGGCCAGGACTTTTTGCAATTCCTCAAGTGAAGGTATCTCAAGAGCACCATTCTTCTTACTTTCAATGACTTGCAACTCCTCCTTGGTTCCTTCATCCTCTTCCTCTTCTTGAGATAATTCTTTACCTTCTTTCTTTGATTCTTCTCCTTGCAACACCACTATATTCTCTTCTTTGAGTTGTACTTGCCAAGGTTCCTCCTCTTGCTTTGTTTCACTCCTTGGTTTGGCAATGATCGATTCGTGCTTCGGAGTGTCCTCAAATATCTCCTCATTCACCTCACATTTTCTTTCCTTGACATCCTCACTTTTCCTATTTGAACACCTTAACAACCTAAGTTGTTCTTGCATTAAATCCAATTGGCTTTTCAACCAATCGTCTTCACTAGTCTCTTTCACAGATTTCTTTGCACGGTACTCTCTTGCATTGTCCGACCATAGGCAATCACCTTCCCACATGTTCTCATACTCACTTCGGATCGTCCTTCGTGGCCTTTGTCTCTCTATCATTTTGGCCTTCATTTCCTCCATTTGTGTTTGCAAATTATACAATCTCTCCGTGCTAATTCCACGATGATTCTCCATTTTACACCTACAAGAATCCAACAAACTCAAAGTACCAACAAATAAAAACTTTAAACAACAAATTTATTCACACAAACAAAAACACAAACACCTAGCCTACAAGCTTCACTTTTCCCCCAATATCTAGCAACCTACTAAATGAATTCCCAAGCAACAGCGCCAAAAACTTGGTGCGCAATAAAAACTCATACAAATTCTCACTGCACACACAAGGTTTAATTATCAATCCAGGTCCTTCTTCACTTCGCCCGCTAGAATACCGGGATACTATAGCAAAGTCTAATAGCTAGGCAAGATAAAATCGTTGAGTGATTTCTATCAAACTAGGCAATCAATTTAAACATATGCTAATAACATATAACAAGGCAATGAATTAAACATACAATCAATATCAAGTCTCAAAACAATCATTAAATTCTCTCCACACATTGGTAAACCAAGACAAGCAAATACTCAAATGAGGTAGATAAGATGTTAAAATAAACGTAGATTTAATCCAATTAGGTTAATCATTGATGTAAACACATTTTAATCCCTAGGTGGTTGAGCAATCGACCCTACATTCGCTAGCCACTTGCTACGGAGAACTAACGGTAGATGACACTAGGAATTGCAAACAACTACGTTATTAACCCCTAGATCACTCCCAATCGACTGTCAATTATCGCCCTATGACCTAGCCCCGCACAGGGATTGGAACTAAAATCGTAAGAATATACACTTTTCACGACGATTCTGCCCGCGTGCTGGCTGCAGCGTTCACATCAACTATCTCAAAAGCTGGCTATTACCTACACCTAAGAGATAAGGAACAAGCTCAAGTGCAACTCAATCCCTCAAAGGAAAGTAAACAAACAATTATCAAACCTAATCTTCATGCATACTTGTTCAAATCAACATCCACATTGAATTAGAGCAACATACCTCTCAATTGTAACAATACAAAGTTGAAATCAAATACATCCATTACAATTGATAATTAGAAAGTGAAATCTTCCCCAATTGGATTTGCTAGGTCTTGATCTACCCCCTTGGATCTTCAATTCTCCTCCAATGATTAATGATTTAGCTCCTTGATACCTTGGGTGAGGTTTTGGAAGAGATGGAAATGGGAATCGTGGAGAGAATATAGGTAATTTCCCCTTAGATATGACAAGAGTTACCAAAATAACCATTTTCCCCCCTTTTATAACGAGTTGGCAGAGCCTCGGATTGCCCGGGCCAAGGTTGGCTCGCCCAAGATGGCTTGAAATTGAGAAACCGACAAATCAGCCCGATCAGGATCGGTCGAGCTTGCTCTCTATCCTGCCAGGATGGGTCGAGCCATTTTGGCTCGGCCGAGCAGAACCTCTGTCTGGCTCAGGATGGGTCGAGCCATTTTGGCCCGGCCGAGCCGTTCTGGATCCTCACAACTTTTTCCTCCAAACTTAGCCGAAAATGTTGTTTTATGCTCAAAACTCAACCTACACCATTCCAAACACAAAAACACGAAAACACAACCAAAGAACAACAAAAACATATGATATAGGAGTAAAATGGTCACAAACATGCACGCGCACACATTGAAAATAGGTCATTTTATGCAGATATTAGAGTCTTATTGAAGCGAAGATTCATTTCGCTTCTATTTTGCCTGTAGCAAGCATTCACAACAACTTCTCCCCAATACCTTTGACTCAGGTTGTATGTGCGAGCATTGTTCGTACAACTTCTTTGAGAGTCCTGTTTCTTCATTCTGCCAAGCCGTTCTGTTGAGGTGTTCTTGCAGTGGACCTCTCATGTCCTACCCCAGCATCGGCACAGAAGTCCATTAATGCTCCGTTATAGAATTCTGTACCATTGTCAGATCTTATCCTTTTTACCGTGAGCTCTTTGTCAATTTGAACTCTGAGTATTAGCTCCAGAAGAATAATCTTCACCTCGTCCTTGTTTTTGAGTAACCTCACCCATGTGTACCTAGAATAATCATCAATAACAACCAATTATGTTGTTTGTTACCTACAATGGGTGGAGTCACAGGGCCAAATAAATCCATATGCAGCAGCTCAAGGATTCTGTCTGAAGTGGTCTTTTTCGGATTGGATTTGAAGGATGCTTTGACTTGTTTTTCTTGTTGACAGGCTCTGCATATTCCTTCCCTTTTGAAGGTTTCTTGAGGTAAACGTGCAACAATGTTATTCTTAGCAATATAATTAATAGTCTTAAAGTTTAGATACGTCAGCCTTTTGTGCCATAGCCAGTTTATCGCTTCCTTGTTGAATGCTATAAAGCATGATGCTTGTTGACCACTTTCCCAATCAGCAATGTAGAGTCCTCCTTTTCTGACTCCTCTAAGCTTTACTTTACCGGTGGTCCTATCAGCAACTTCACAACCTGTGTCAAAGAAAGAAACAATATATCCCTTTTCACGTAGTTGGCTGATGCTCAGTAGATTGTGCTTGAGGCTATCGACGAGGGCAACGTTTATTATTCGCATTCCATTCTGCTCCATGCACCCTCTTCCTATTACACTAGCCTTGGAGTTGTCCCTATATGAGACTGAAGCTCCTCTGAACTTGTGAAGCTTTGTGAAGATCTTTTCATCTCCTGTCATGTGACCTGAGCATCCACTTTCTAGGATCCATTCTTTGAGTTTTCTTGGAGTTCTTCTTCTTGGACCCTGTTCCTGCAAAACAAAGAAGTTATATTTTCGGTACCCGATCAATTATGGGTCCTACAGGATTAGTTCTCTGGATTATTCCTTAGACTTTCATGATTTTGATATTTCGTTTGTTATCACGTTTCACTACCTTCCATTCCTATAAGCGTAATAACTGAAATCTGCATAGGAATGTGTAGTGGTGTGTCGAGCCATCACTGTCTTTTGAAAATGGTTTGTTTTAGACTCTGGCCTCAAGTAGATGGTTCTTCTACTTGGAGTGGATGTTGGCTTCCTTGCAATCTCAGCAGATTGCTTAGCCTTGCTATCATTTGTATGAACCTTTCTAGCAGATGGAACAGTCTGCTGGGTTACATACTCAGACTTTGTTGGTCTTGTCTCAGCAGACTTGTAATTAAGACTTTGCTGGGCAGACCAACTGAGGGATGTTAGTTTGCCAGCAATTCTGCTGAGCGGTTGACTTAGAGTTTTCCCTCGTATCTTTTCTAGCAGTTTGCTGAATCTTCCCGGTTGCTGGGACAAAAACAATTTTCTTTGTTTTGTTTGATTCAGCATCGCAAGATGTTTCTCTATCAAAGCCTATTCCAACGAAGTTCTTCGAACTTCTTTGGACACTTAGAATATCATTCAAATCTCTCGTGTTTTTTGAAAATTCGCATTGCCACACATTTTGCACGGAGTTATTGCTTTTCAAAACTTCATTCTCCTGTTTTAAAATGCTAAATTTCTCATTCAAGGAGAAGAATTCAGTTTTCAATTTTGATAGTTCCTCGTTTGCTGACCTATATTTTTAAATCTCATTGGTTAAAATAGAAAGCTGAAATTTCAGAGAGGAATTTTCTTTTACTGAAATATCCTTTAATGCATGAACTTTTGAAAACTCTTTCAGCAAATATTCTACAGTTATCTCATCTGATTCCAAGCAATATGAATCAGCAGTATCATGCATGTAATCAGAGGTAGAAGTAATGGACATAGTAGAGTATGTTACTTGGTTTCATGTGGCAGCTAGAGCTGATTCTTCTATCTGCTCTTCATTGATATCCGCCATGAACACTATGAGAGCATCCTCTTCATCTTCTGATGAGTAATTTTCATCGTCATAATTTGGGATATCTGGTATTTTCGTCCTTGTCAATAGTGCTTTTGTGACAACTTTTGATGCTCTCCTTTCAAACAGCTTCCTCAGTCTTTCCCTTTCGTCTGGATCTACTCGTGGACATTCAAACTTCAGATGATCCGGGGAATTACATTTGTAGCATGTTCTTGGCGCTTTCTTGACATTTCTGTTGTTTGCTGGTTGACTTTGCTGGAAATCCTCCTTTTCCAATTTGGCTTTCATCAGCAGCTTCTGCAGCCTTTTCATCTATTCTTCCAGTTCACTGACTGAGCATTCCGCTTGTTTGAATTTGGATTTGCTGGTGAAAGGGATCTCCTTTGTTGAACTGGACTGAGCTGATCGATCTGAGTGGAATGGCTTATTAGTTTTCCACTTTTGTCCGTCTTTCTTCACGAAGAATGCAGAATCCTCAACTGGTTCTTCAGTGATTACTCCAGCACGAACAACTTTGTGTTTGTTGATTTGTGTGATGTCCCATTCATGGGCCTTTAGTTGAGCAAAGACTTCTTTGGTGCTGAAAGCTGATAAATCTTTCTCCTTTAGATTGGTTACTTTGACAAACCAATCCTCCTTTGGTAGTCTTGAAAGAATCTTTGAATTCATGTCGGGGAGCTCGTACGTTCTTCCCTATTTCTTTAACTCATCTACAATATTGTTGAATCTGTACTTCATGTCCTTGATGGTTTCACCTAGAATCAATCAAAAAGATTCATACCTGTCTACCCATTATTGTAGCTTGTTTCTCTTCATTTGATCTATTTCTTTGCTTAGAGTACCAAGGAAATCCCACATTTCTTCTGCATTTTCGTACTCCAAAGCTTTTGCCATTAGAGTAGGTGACAAGGCACCTCATATTAAATACATGGCTACGTAATTTAGTTGATCATGCGCTCGCTCTTCTGGAGTCCATTCTTCAAACGACTTGTCCACCATTACGTCTGGTCCTGCTACGTCTTCTCCAACCCTTATCTTTACCTTTTGGATTTTAATCAGTCATTTTTCAATCACTTGTCTCATTTCGGGATGCACGTTCAACAGAGTGATCAACGACCTCTTTTTCCAGGTAGAGTAGGATTCTAGAGAGAACTTTGCATGCTTTGCGTTGTGCATCATTCTTTTGAACCATAGCTAAACACAGAAACACAGATGTGCAAGGAAAATCTAGATCTGGTCCTAAGCGACACAGAAGCAGCTAATCTGTGAAGACCAACCTCTCTGATACCACTTGTTGGTCCCCCATCAGAGTGTTTTGTATGCAGCGGAAGTATTAAATCAATCTTGCACGTATCTTGCAAAGGTCTCGACTTAGCAAGTGTTTATCAAATGTGTTTTAGCTCAAATATTCATTAATCTGAATTGCAGTTTAAACTACAACACTTGGTGTGCTGAGTTTCAAATATATGTATGCGCAGAATATAACGAAATAAGACAGTAAAGACACAAGGATTTTATAGTGGTTCGAACAACTGTTCTACGTCCATTCTTCAGTCCTCCGACTGAAAATTCACTAGAAGAATGAGTACAAGGTCAGGCATGATCTCTAATGTTGAGCAACTCCTCCGTCTGGTCAGCGCGCACCTTCAAGCACCTCGATCTCCAATCTTCAACCGGTGTCACTCTGTAAAGTTAGGACAAACCTCCCTTCTTGTTGGTCGTCGATTGCTAGGAGTTTTGTAGTTCTTCCCGGAACCTATCATTGTGTTGGCATTGCCCATAAGAATCATGCTTGCACGGCAATTGTGACTGCTAGATTCTATCCAGAGTAGAAAGAATCTCAAAATCACTTTGAAGCTTAGCTTCATAGGTCTCGAGATTCAGAGATGAAAGCTTGCGGAGAGCTTCAGTCAAGAACTTAGCTCGGATGAGTTTGCGTAATGTAAGAGTGTTTTTTATCTCTTTTCTTATCTCTGTATGTAGAAATTCGTGAACCTTTGAATCAAATAAGGATGACACCTATTTATAAGTGAAGATTCAAACGATTGTTTGAATCTTATCCGTTAGACTTAAAGGCATTGCTCGCCTATCTGCGTTTTTCCTTTTTCTGCAGTGGAAAAAGACTCTTCAAGTCTCATCGTCTCTAATTGGATTAGCATCTATTTGTAGTCTTCATTGTCAGAACGAATCTTTTGGTGTAGATCTGAAACCTCCTTTGTGTATCAAGATTAATCTATCCTCTTATTCATCAGGTTTCCTTGAGATTTGGATCCATTTCATTTACGATTTTGTAACTTCTCTTAGTTGTTGATTGTCGTTTGCTGGCCGTTAGCACGCGGCGGGTATCTCAACAGTTTGAGCTAAGACCTTCGGTTTCTACTGGAGTTACTTCTTCAGCATTCTTGTAGCGTTCCTCCGCATTGATGGCTTTTTTCTTCATTTGCAGTCTTCAGCAATTCATCAAGTCTGCTGAGTCCTTCAACATCCTTGATTCTTTTTCTTTCTAATTCTGTTACAACTCGAGTATGAATTCCTATACAGGACTTTTACAATTGACTCGATACTGAGTTGCTAGAGCTTTAATGCACCAAAACATATCAAACTATGACTATGAATCAATTACAACGTGGTTTTATAATGTCTAACAATGTTCCTAACATCGACTGACATCCCATGCAAAATGGGTGGAACAAACTGAGCACATCAGATCTTTTTTTTTGAAACCCCACAAAATGGGAGTAAACACAAACACAAAAAAAAACCAAATAAAAAAAAATAAAAGTAAGTAAAAATATATGGGCTACCGCCCAACTAGTGCTTTATTTAATGTCATAGTTCGACGATACCTCTCAAATCACCAAGGAGGTTGAGTCCACCCACGACGACCTTTGGCATCCACCATATAGACTTTTCTAGGTTGAATCGTAGTGGTGAGCTCAGAAGGAGATGATTTACTTGCTGATTTCACCATCTTGTTTTCTCGCTCATATTCGAGCTCGATTTTCTCGTCCTTAGGATCCACCTCATCCAACATTTATTCCTTTTCAACTAAAACCCAGTTACACTCCGGCTGCTTCTTACTTTTTTTTATCATGGAGGTAATCTTCTTTTCATTTCTACGGAGTGTTATCTCCTCCCTTCTCATATCTATGAGGGCCGCACTAGTGTCGAGAAACTCACGCTCCAAGATCATGGCCATGTTCTTGTTTCCTTTAATCTCATGTACCACAAAGTTTGCAGGAAAAATAAGATAACCCAAGCAAAGGAGTACATCTTCAACAATACCTTTGGGCTCGAGATATTCCGGTCCTCCATTTTCAGGGTGATTGTGGTTGGCCTCATATCTCTAATCTCCAACTTCTTATCGATCGAGTATGGCATCAAATTAATGCTAGCACCAATGTCACACGATACTCACTTGAACTACTATCCTATAATTTGTATAGGGATAGAGAAACAACTTTGATCACATCTTTTGATAGGCATTTGCTTTTACAGCATCAAGTTGCACTCCTCATGAATCCTCACTATTTCTTTCTTCACAAATTGCTTCTTCTTGCTCATCCGCTTCTTCATGAATTTCATGTAGCATGGGATATCTCGAAGAGATTTGACTAAGGGTATGTTGATGTTGACCTTCTTCAAGTTTTCCACGAATCGTGCCAACTTGGAGTCTTCTTTCTTCTTTGCAAACCTCAGAGGGAATGGCATTGGAGGTACAGGATCAAACTTTTCTTTCTCTTTCTCGCCTGTAAAGGCCTTCTATTTTAACCGAGATGGAGTCACATCGATCACTACATCTGGGTTTTCGCATCGAACACACAGGGACTGTGTAACAAAATTATTCCATATACTAGCTGTAGTTTTCAAATCACAATTGTTTGAGTAACTTGAAAATATGGTTTTGGTTTTGAATTCAAATATGACAATGCAGAAAATAAAGAATTTTGAAAGACAATAATAAAAGAGACAAATTCCAGGGCAGATAATCAATTCATCAACATGCAAACTCAACAATGGGGAATAATTAGATTCAAATGGATTAAACTCTGTGTTTGGCAGTTTAAACTAAGATTACTAATGTGTGACTATATCCTCTTGGTCTCAAGAACACAACATTAATCAATCTCAATAGTTGTCTAATTAAATCCTATAATTTGAATCTTCCTTTTAAGACAGAAAACAAATGCATTCAATTCTCTCTTCCTATTATTAATTTTCACCTCTCGGTCCTTCAATTAATAACTACAAACCTAGATTAATTTCATCTCTCGATCTTTCATTAATTCTAGATTCAATTTGAATTAAAACCAAGAATTAAGCCATGCTATAGAGTCGAATCAATTAATCATGCATCAGAAATATTATCAAACCCTAGAATCTGCTAGGGTTTATAGCCACTAAACATGATTAGAAATAAAGAACACATATTATTAAATTCTTAAAATACCTTAAAAGGACAATAGGAACCTTGAAAGTCTTCAAAAACTCCAATGCTAATTAAAATTAAAGTGTAAAGATAGATAAATCTTGAGACCTAAGATTGTTGTATTTATAGAGGAGAAAATACATCACAACAAGGTATTGGGCTAAAATACTGAAAATATCCAATTTGGGCGAAATTCTCTTTTCCGGCCTCGGTGTCGATCGACAGGCTGCGTGTCAATCGACACGATTGCAAGTCGAAATTCACACCACAACCTTCATCTTGATCGATCTTCAATCTTCTTGTCGGTCGACATTCAAGGTGTCGATCGACACGAATGTCAATCTCCAACCTTTGTGTCGCCTAAACCTCCTTCAGCTTTTAGCCTCTATTTGACCCTCTGTGTCGATCTACATACGGGTTGTCGATCGATACAGAGGCATTTCTATGGATTTTTCCATCTTTTGATTAACTTCACATCCTTTCATCACATTTAGACCCAAAAACCTACAAAACTTAGCATAACAAGCATAACATCATCTATAATGCACTTATGCACGAAAATAACTAATAACCTAACCTAATTGCACTAAAACAAAGGAGAAAAATATAGATAAGTGAGTGTAAATATGAGCTTATCCGAGCCCAATATGATATTAGTCTTCAAATAATCACTGATGTTACCAACATACACAATATAATTCCTCATGAGTGTCCTCATATACATCACATGCTCCCACACCTTATCACTATAAACCATCTTGCAATTCACAATTTTCATTATGAACTTAGATCTAATAGACTGATCCAACATGCTATAAGTCTTCATTAGATCTCTCCAAATCTCAATCGCATCAACACAATATTGATACTTTAGTCGAAGCCTCTCAGACATGGATGATCTGATCAATGAAAAAAGCTTATCATTGCTCTCATTCCATCTGTCAAAGAACAACTCCCTTGAAGAATCAGTAGATTCAATCGAATATGCAGCTGGTCGTGGTAACGGTAAGACAAAAACAGTCTTGCCAACAAACATAACTTGCTCCATAAGCCATTTCCATTCTAGGAAATTTGGACTATTCAAGGGATTTTGTGCCAATATATTAATAAAATTAATGATACACATATCTGAAAACAAATAAATGGATTAAAATAAGAACATACATACAAAACAATTGAAGCTAATATACAAAGTAACCTTTAGATAAAATAATACAATTTGTTTCCTCCAATTGCCCAAGTAAATTTACCGCAAGCTACTTGAGTAGACGTTTACGGTAAACCACTCAACCAAACCTATCGAGACCCTTTAATTTCATATCATACCAGGTATCTGCCGACAAAAGAAATTGAGATTGGAGATAACTAAGACCATATTCACCTATCTTGAGTAGGGACATCATTCATGAGTAAATGAGTAATACTCAGGTAACATCTAAGCCAAAATTAACCACAATCCTAACTCGAGATAGTAAAACTGGAAATTTGTCATATGTACTAAACTCATGCCGCAGGCCTTTTACATCCTTCGTTATCTCATTTAAATTAATTTTAGAAACTTGTGAAACTTGTCTCAATGCAAGCTACTTGAGTAGACTTTGCTCAGAGGCTCCCACTTCTCATCTTAAAATAAATGTTTTATTTAGAAGTCTCATCGCATTTGAACTGGCAAGAGGTGTTCTCACACAAGCTACTTGAGTAGACATTTACGCTTGAATTCTCTCACTTATAATGAGAAACCATATGCGTAGAGGTCTAGTGACTTTAAATAAAATTAAAATCAAGCTTAGTATTTTGATTCTAAAGGTTCCATTCACACACATTATTTTATGTCCTCATAAATTATGTGACATCTAAAACTCCATCATTAATTAATATGATCCAGGAATTCAAAGACTAAATTTAAAACATAAAAAACACATAAAACATGTTTGAACAGTAAATAATGAAAGCAGTAAACATGCTTAACATTTAATTTACAACATCCTTTAACAATAAGTAATAAAGCAGTAGCATACTTTCCTATTATTCACCTAGTGCGCAAATAATAAATCATCTCATACGAGAATCACATAAATAAACAAATAAATATTCTTGTGGCCCCTCAAATGTGTTTACAAGGAAAATAAAATTAAATTTATCTATTACAAGATTTAATTTGATAGATTTTCAAACTGCGCCTCCGACTGTTCAACTTTGAAATCTGATCTTGATGGAAATTTAGGCTTTTAGGATTTGGGCCCAATACTGCGAAACTAGGGTATCACGACTTGTTGCAAATGCTAGGGTTTGCAACGGGCTCGAACCCACACACCATGGCCCAACTCCCACCAAAACCCTAGCAGCCGCAACAGCCATCACCTGTCATTGCGTCGACCGTTAGAAACACACAGACCTACGCGCGCATGCTACCTCCCTAATCACTGTAATTTCTACAAATAAATTGCAGACACAGTGGCAAATAAATTTATAAGGTAAGGTTGTCGAACCCTGAGGAATTGTGTAATGAAATTATTTCATGTACTAGTCATGATCCTAGAATATATTGTTTGAGTCAACAGAAATCAGGGGTTTTGGGTTTGGGAAAATAAAGAAAACAGAACTGAAAATTAAAGAGTTTGAGAAATCAAATTAAAGGGACACAGACTCTAGGGCGAACTATCAATCAAAATACATATCAATTAATGAACTTGCATTGGTGGGAAATCATAATATACTACAACTTCTTGGTCAGACAATTATAGCCTAGTTTACTAGTATGTGAATGTATATGATTTGTTGGCCTCAATAACACAATACTAATCAACCTTTCATAAATCCACAGATTAACCCTAAATTACTATCTTCCCCTTGGACAGATATTCTAATTGTATTCGAATTCCTTTTCCTGTTATTAATTTTCTCTTTTCAATCCTTCAATTAAAACTATAAACCTAGAATTAATTCTATCTTTCGATCTGATTAATTCTAAATCCTAACAATTCAAACAGGAATTTGAAACCAAGCAATTCAATGTTAATCAATTAAACATGCATTTGATTGATATTCGTTGTCCTAGAACCCGCTAAGGTTTCTAGCCACACATCGCAGGTAGAAAACAAAAACAAAACATATTATTAAAGTGCATAAAAATAACTTACAAGAAAATAAAGGTTCGTGCTGGAAAAATAAAGTATGCTAAATGTTGAAAGTTGTAAAGTATGATCCAGGATGATATATGATGAATAAAACTAAAAAATAGGACTTATTTATAGTTGTGAATGTGTATCCTACTAGCCTATCAAATCTAGGGCTGGAGATATGATTTGATCGAATTTAATGAAAAATCTCGCCAGATTGGCCGCACTTCGACTGAGGTGGGTGAGCATCGGTCGACGCGCGTGTCTTCTCCTCGGTCGAGGTCGACTCTCGCCTTGGTCGAAGTCGATCTGTGCGGTCTCACGATTTTGGTCATAACTTTCACTCCCGAACTTCGATTGACCCGATTCCAGTTGCGTTGGAAAGCTAACTCAAAGCTCTATCCATTTCCATGTGCCAATAGCCCGAATTCATTGTGTGGAGAAACTCTTCACTGCTACTCTTGCACGTCACTGCTTTCGGAACGATTTTCTAGTGAATTTAGCCTTAATCTTGCAAAAACGCACCATGACAAGCATAAAACCACATATAATAGACTCATGCATGAATTATATATATAAACTTAATAAAACTACACAAAATAGTAGAAAATAATATAGATAAGTGAGTGAAATAATGAACTTATCACTCCCCAGCCACACCACCGTGCCCATTGCCTTCTTCCACAATTTCGCACCATCCTCATTACCATCACTGTCGCAGCCGTTGATCAAGGAGGTTCCAGCAAGATGAGGGAGAGCATTTGCACCGCCCATCTGCGTGCACATGTTGCGGGTGACCCCGTGTGCTGCTGGTGGGCTACGCTACCTCCTCGCCGCCACCAGCTACTGGGTCACCTCCCTACACAATGTCGCTTGCCGGAGTTATCACTGGGAGGACGCACAATGCAGGGAAGAGAACAAGTGCGGCCCAACCGTGCGATGGATAAACCTTATGGTTTCTCTTGCGTTGTTGCCACTATGCACCGTTGACTCCATCTAACACCTCACTCACGACCTAATCATCTGCAGGAGACCGTAGTTGTGCGTAGGGGAAGGTGAGCATGGCTCAGCCGTGTGCAACAAATCGTAGTGTTTCTGTTTGCTGCCGTTGTTTACCGTCGTGCCTCCGCGATGTCGTCGGAAGACACTGTGCGCAACTCCGACGTTGCGCAACTCCGACGTTGCGCATGGTGATCGTTGTGTCTGATGATGTTCTTCATCTTCGTTCTTGTTCTTCATCTTTCTCGTATAGACTTGAATAAAATTACATAGAAAATCTATTCTATTACAATTTTTACCTATCAAATCTAACCACAAACTTTCTCATTGTAAAAAATGAATCCAAAACAGAATTAAGCAAAAAACGAGAATGCCACGAGAACTAAAATCATCCACGACAATTTAAATCCACCCACAAAAATTAAACAGACATACATATTTATTTAGTTATAATTTATCTACTGACAGAGTCTAAGAAACGAAACCATGGCTATATACCAAATATAGGATCTGAGTCTACAATAGACAATGTGAATTATCTTTTACTATTTCTTTTGCCTTGGGTCGCTCTCAAGATATCAAAACAAATTATCCTACTAAATAAATCAAGCGAACATATGCATGCTCCTAATATTTAACTGCGAATGATGGATTAAAAAATACCTCAACTCCAAATGCGCTATTGAGTTACACCAAAGCTGAGAGAATTAATCACCTTCTCTCTTGGTGGAGCCGTCCTCTTTTCATTCTCCTCTCTCACAATTGTATTGTGTATTCTATAATGTGTACTGAATATGTTGTATGTAGATCTCAGAGGAGAAGACCTTTTGTTAATATGATATATCAATTAAACACTCATACACCAGATGTCTTCGAGGAAGTTAGAACCTATGACCTCTCAGTTATGGACAAGGTGCTTTGACCACTATACCCCGAGTGAAGAAACATAAGAATTCATTTTATAGTATTAGGGTTGTATACCTTAATGCTAATGGGCCCATAGCAATTTGTTGGCCAAACTAGGGATCAAATGCAAATAAAAAGTGGGTCCTCATTAATTAATTCTCTCATTGTTAAACCCTAAACATAATTAAATATTGATTTGTTTTCACCAAAGAAATCAATGTTGACTCACCCCTTTATTACCACGTTATTAGGAATGAGTTGCATTAGACTTGTATGATCCATGTGTTTAAGGTTCTAGACATTCACTAATTAATTTGACATATGATAATTAGTCGTAAATAATTGATCTCTTATTTCCTGAGTACTAGTACCGCTCATCTATTTTCTCTTATGCTTGAATCAACGATTCAGCCTACAGGACTTAGCATAAAGAACTTTGTGAGCTCGTCAAGGAATGTCAAACGGATATAATTACCTACATGCCCAGTCTAAGTAGGCCTTATACAAATTGTCAATACCCCGCAACCATAAATCAAAATGTGGTCAATTTATGTATGAACCTTAGCCTTCTATTAGGTTTAAGATCAAAGCAAGTATATTAGAGATCTGGCTCATTCATATGTCAATGAGAATGACTCACCTAACTGTTGATCCCATCAATACATGAAGATGTACCGATACATCAAGTAGCTAGGATGAGATCACTTATATACATTGATGTGTCACAACTTAAACAGACAACCTATACATGAGCTGTATCAACTGTGATCCGATTTATATCTCACTCGGTCAAATAACTCATACGATCCTCTGTGATCTCCTACACACCATATGATAATCAATATCGGTGAGATAATTGTATATAGTTGTTCGTATTGTATGTTTTGTTATATCAGATAGCGACTATGTTAATGCAACGCAAATTTGAAGACCAGTATATCAAACATTTTATTGTTATGAATATACTTAATCATAAATGCTTTCAATATATAATCCCAACACACCAGTGCAAGGGATGACATCATAAGGTACTGTACCATCTATTAACACGACGCCAAAGCTTCGTCGCTGTAGGATGATTTTTTGGTAACCGAAACGATACATGTTCGTGGGAGAATCTTCAAACTTGATCTCGGAAGATGGATCGGATGATACTGACCCATGGACAAACGATGAAGCTGTAAATGATAAAGATGTGGAAAAATAACGCAAAACTATGGATTCAGAAATCGGATCAATTACCGCTATGGATATATACCATAAATCTGTGGTTCTAGTAGCCCATCCTATTCACTAGGGGTGTGCACAATTTGGTTTGACCATTTTGAAGGTTGAAGTACTGCCCAAATCAATCGATACAGTTTGAAGTTTTCACAAAACCGGTCAAAAAATTATTCTAAATAAACTCGGTCAAATCATATTCAAATAGTTTGGTTCAACCGACTTATTGTTTGAAAGATTATTCGGCTAATAGGGGAAACAATAAAATTAATATATCATTTTGACCATTTTGAAAAATAATTAACAAATGAACCAAATAATAAAACTAATGTAAATATATTTTGCATATCATCAATTATAAATCAAAGAGAAGTCAAATAGAAATGAGGTTGTAGCTGCAAGAAATACGAAACAAATATTGATTTCTAGGGGTGGATTTTGAAAGAATATAGACATCCAACATATATATCAATATGACTGATATTTATACCTTTTTTCAAATAATATTTAATTAATATTATTATATTTAAAATAATAATATACATACGACTGGTTCAACGAAACAATTAGTTTTACACTTCAAACTATCAGTCAAACCAAATCATACGGTTTGAGATTTTTCAAACTAACGAACCAAATTATTTTTCTCAAACTAGCCAAATCGGCCAAATTAATTTGGTTTGACTAGTGCCGGTCAAATCATACACATCCCTAAGAATGACCCAAATCAATGCCCTTAGACTATCACCATTCATAACCCTAACTCAACCGAAACTTTAATAAATATATATTTATCTCTCCTCCACATATACAATCTACAACTTAATCTAATTTCAATTCTTAACCCAACCTAAAATATATTTTCTTTTTTACTTTAATTTTCAATATAATTTATAATATCAATTTTTATTAAATTTAAAATATCTAACACAAATAATTTGGTTTATCTGGACCCATAATTTCCAATACTTAAAAATATATTAGAGCTAATGATGTGATAAGAAATGTATAGAAAATAGAGAATTTTGAGTGTGGTAGAAAATATATTAATATTAAACTCTATTTATAAAAAATATATGAATTTTGGTATAATTTATTATTTAATTACAAATTATCTCCAATATTAGTCATTTAAAATTAGTGTCACACAAATTTAGTAACCAACCTAGGGTGGGACGGTACGGTATACCGAAAATTTTTCGCCATACCATATACCGTACCGAACTTTACGGTATGAAAAAATTCATACCGTTACCGTACCGTAACTATCGGTATACTGAAGTTTCGGTATAACATAAACTGAATACCGTTATCGTACCGTAAGAAGGTATACCGTACCGTACCGAAATTTTACGGTATACCTTGATATACCGTAACAGTATACCGTACCGTACCGAATATTATTAATTAAAATAATATATAAATATTAATAAAATTATTATTTAATTAAAAAAATGGGTTCCAAGGTAACTTCTCACCAGCTATGTGGCCGACAACCTTGTCCCAATTACCACCAAATTAATGGTTTAGGTAATAACACTAATTAGCTTTACAAAGATGTATTTTATAGGTGACTCAATTCATTTGTATTTGATAACTAACCGATGTGGGATATCAAAATGGCTGCTCATTTATAGATGCTTTCATTTGTGTATGTTTTATTCTTTATCAATGTGGGATACTTTATTATGTACGATAATAACTTTAAAAAGTTACTCATTTTGTTGTTATTTTTTCTTCTAACCATATTTTTTAAAAAACTATTTATTATTATTATTATTATTTAAAACTATTTTTATTATTATTTTCTTCTAACCCAATTGAACGAGGGAGAATAAAGAATTAAAATTAGAAAAATATTAGTTATGAACATTTATTGAAATAAATATATACGATAAATACTATTATATATGAATAATATTATATTATTTAAAATAAAAATAATATTTATATATTCGGTACGGTATGTAGACGGTATACCCTATATTTTAGAATCTCATACCGTTACCGTATCGTAGATTTTCGATACGGTATCATACCGTACCGTTAATGACGGTATATCAAGATTTCGGTATTTTCGATATTTTTTCGATACGATATGTACGGTATATCGGTATTTCGGTATTTTTTCCACCCTTACCAACCTATGATTGGATGATCTAACTAGGGCAAGGGCATGAATGGGATAGTCTTTTTCTTCTTTTTATTTATTTATTTATTATTTTTTAAATTTCCACTACATTTCGTAGTATTCCATGACCTTGCAACGGTTGTTGCTGTGAGCAGTAGTCTAAAAATCCCAATCCCTCGCAGTTTTCATTAAACCCTAGCTCAGCCATCTCTCTCTCCTCTTTTCCCTCTGTTCCAACTCGCGCACGGAGCGCAATGGATATTGATGGAGGCGGGGAAGCTGCGGAATTGTCTTCTAGGCAGATGCAAGTTCGCTTTGTGACAAAGCTACAGCCACCGTACAAAGTACAGCAAGCAACTCTCTCCATACCTGCCAACTTCACTCGCTTCGGCCTCTCTGCAATCGTCAACAAGCTCCTCGCTGCAGGTGTTTTTTTTTTTTTTAGTTTTTTATAATTTTGGTTGAATTAGGGAGAAAGTCAGTTTGTGTACACTGAGATTATGAGTGTCTCCACGGTCGAGTCGTATGACGCGATGTTAATGCGCTTTATTTGTGTATTATGATTCGGTATATCAGGGGATTCGGATTGGAAATCAGAGCCTTTTGATTTTCTCATTGATGGAGAGCTGGTTCGCTTGTCACTTGAGGAGTTCCTTCTTGCCAAAGGCATTTCTGCCGTAAGTGTTCTTACTCTTCTTCTTTTCTGTTACTAACCTTAAAATTCTTCGGAGGTACTTAGTCTGTCTTTATATTGCCTACTTTAGATATTTTGAGATGTGGTTCTCAATTTAGGAATAGCGTGGAGCTTGTGACAATTGTTTGGCGATTGGTAACTACTTGATGACATCTAGTTTTTGCGTCACATTGGGTGTTCTATTCTGTCATCGGAATAGATGTGTCAAATCTTGTTGAACCAGTAAGTGTATTCTTATACATTTGATCCACCATGAATGTCCACATCTGAAAGAAAGTATTCCTTTTTGTTCAGCATTTGACACTTGACATTAAGGGTTTTTGATAGTATCAAGATAGGGGCACTTCGAGCTGCCTAAACTCCAAAGAAATAGAGAGAGAAGCAGAGAGAATCGAGGGAAGGATAGAACTTTGTTAATTCATTTCATAATTTTTGCCGTAAGACCATCTCCAGCAGCTAACTCTATAATGCAGCCCACATTTTCTATTTTGCAGTTCAGATTTGCAGTTTTCATTTTTCATCTCCAGCAGTCAACTCTATATTTCACTCTAAAAAGAATATTTCATTTTGATTCTTCTATTATTTCTTTAATTTTATTAAACAAATTATTATATCATATTTTAACTTATATATTAGTATTTAATTTCATATTTATAATTGAAGGGGAAAAGGCTAGAATTGCGTTTAAAAGGCAACAAATGAATCAACCAACTCCACCGAATAATTTCAACTTTGGAAGTTATTTTCCTGATATGGGAGGATCTGGATCTGGAGCTAATTTAGGAGATTTTTAATAAGTGTGATTGTTTGTTTTATTATGAGTAGTTTTATTGTATTGTATTTTGTGTGCTTTCTTTTTATTGAGTGTTTTTTTAATTTGTATTGTGTTCTATTTTATATAATTTATTAATATATGTAGTTTATGTTTAATAAATGTGATGTTTGTATTATAATTTAGTATCTTGAATTTAAAATTTTAAAAATTATATTTCTTTTTACAATAAAAAATATAAAAAGAACAAATGAAAAATAAAAGAAAACCTTTAAAAAAAAGTGAACACAAATTGAACAACATGCAGTGGAAAGAAAATATAAATTAAAATAAAAACACAAATAAGCAAAAAAAAAAAAAAAGAAAAAATCAAAAAAAAAGGTGAAATGCAGTGATGAACAGTGCAGCTTCAATTATGCAGCTGCACTATTCACAATTTTGCCAAAATGGAGATGGAGTTGAAAATTGGAGTTGCTGCTGGACAACATTTCTACTCCAAGATGAAGTAATATGCCATTCTCCAGCACTGCTGGAGATGGTCAATATGCATACATAAATAGAGCAAACATATTGAGCAAAAAAAAAAAAAATAGAGCAAACATTTTAAAACCTAATGGGCTATTCATGAAATGGGTTGGTCCATGTTCTTATTTAATACTCCCTCCGTCCCAATATAATAGGCCCTCTTACCAAATTGGGCGTTCCAATTAAATTGGTCTCTTTCTAAAAATGACAATTTTTTCACACTTAATAATAAAATATTAATTTCACTAACTCATTCTACACTCACAACCCTTAATTCCCGTACTGAAAAAAAGGGGATAATTGGCACAGGACGGAGGGAGTACTAATCAGGCCTGCATAGTTGGGCTCAAAGAGTTGGGCTCGTGCGAATCATTCCCCATGCCTTCAAAACCACCTTGTCCTCGAGGTGGAGGACTCAATATTGGCTGGAAAATGCGAACACCCTCTACCTCCAAAAATATTTCAACTTCCTCAACTCCGTAGATAACTTTCTTGTAGCTCGACATATCAGGAATATCACCTCCGGGGTCAAAAATCAAACAAGATTCTTGAGACATCGCAAGATTGACACCATCAGTGAATTGCTCATCAAGACTTGGCTTTACCATATGCCCATGAAACTGTGAACCACCACTCACTTGCATAATGTCCATGTCACTCGACTCAACCACTACATCCATTTTTCCTCCGAAAATAGATAAGCAAACTTCAAGCCTTCGGGTGCATCGCGATCTTCAGCACAACCCGATTCAAGAACGTTGCTTTGGCATTATCTTCACTTCTTTTCTTATATCAATAAAACCACATAATTTCAAAAAAAATATCCATCTCTAGATTTACTTCATCTTTTTTTCCATATATGCAAATGACCTCGAGTAACACTATTGCATTCTTTGAACTAAGAATGCATTTCGCCCAACCGCATTATGGTGACTACTTCCCGTAGTATTTATTATCCCTCGAAAAACCGAACAATCATATGATGTGTTCAATTTCACAGTTGTATCCCAAGGAATCAACCAACAAAATGAAAGAACTAACAAATCACCTAGAATGTAACAACTAGAAAGCACCATAAACAAGCTATCACCAACACTTGGAATCACAACAAAAAGATTCCCTCCCGAGTCAGCAACTAAAACCGAATTTTGGGATTTCACAATAGTTGCAACTAAAATTCACTTGTTTATGCCTACTTCCCAGTATTGTTTCTTCTCAGTTTTAGCATCATCACTATAAGTATAAGGATAGAACATATCATCTTCAATAGGTTTGTTCATGGGTATATACAACACTATAAGTAAACCATCACCAGCCTGGAGTAAGGGAATCTCAAAAGAACCACTCCATGGGTCAAAAGCTAGCAGAGCCTCACTCATTTTGTTTTCAATTCAAGCCCCTCATAGAAAGATTGCCTACAAATTCACATTCTAAACTCTCTATCGAACAATTTATCAAACAACTGCAATGCAAATGAAATGACTTGAATTTCAGCTTTGATTCGTCCCCTTCCAATCAACAGTGGTGGATCCCCTCATTGAAATAAAGATGCATGAAGTATCGTTGCTTGGATTGGGCGCAACTTCGTTCCCCCATCTTTTGTCCAAAAAACAGAGGTGAGTGAATCCAAAGCCACTGATGTGATTTTTCGTTTGGGGATATATAGGAGTTTGAAACCCATCCACGGGCGACGACAGTAAGGATGGTGGGTTGCTTTCTACTTCTTCATTTTCCACAACATCTTTATCTCCTACGAACTTATCGACATTTTCATTTTTATCTCATCTTCATTAAAAACCTCCTTAGTTGCTGGAACCAATTCATCAGTTTCTCATCTGAGTTTCTACTTCTCCAAACGGTGGCGAGTCCTCTTTTAGTATAATTCTCTTTCTTCTAGATTCCAATTCTTCAAATCGGGTTGAGACATTGTTCATCAACCTTTTGAATACTGAATCATAAATAGAGAAACCATAATGTTGTAAAAATTAGAATCGGCCACATAAATAGTGTTTGTTTGTGCCAGAGAACATAGAAACCAGTCGTTTACTTTCCCTTCCATGTGATACGAGATGAGTCACACTCGCCATTCCTCAGAGGTGTTGTAAGAATCGAAGGGACTGCCCATTTGAGAAAGACAATCTGTGTCACAACTGTCGAACAATAGCACTTTCGATTCCATGGCGTTGAAATCTGGGTGTACAGATCGACTGCGGAAGAGAAATTTGGTGCAGTCATCTCTCAACGAGAGCACCTGTTAATACGACCTTAAATCGTTCTAAGAAAGAAGACACTTTTACTCCACAGTTCGAGTAGCTCACACTCGAGAAATGGTAGAAAGAAGAGAGGAGATGAGAAAGAAGATGATACTGCTTAATTCATTTCCTTTCTTTCATTACACAATAACATATATATACTAAGCATAATTATTAACCTAAATACTTGGGCCTATCATAATAAGTATTTGGGCCATGACTTGGGTTTTGTGTATCAGTTTTTCTGGTATCGGCAATAGACAACGTGATTCACAATGGTACAGGATGGTATAGTGTAGGTGGAAAATGCAATGAAGTTGTACATGTCCAAAACCTGATATTTGAAAAAATATTCTGAAACTAGACAAAAGAAATAGTTTTTTGACGACCAGAAAAAAGTAATATTATCTCTTTTTTAGTGGGATGAGGAAATGTTTCTCCCATCAGATTGCTTGATAAACTACTACTGAATATTAAAAATGTAAAATTGCATTTTCTCTATATTTATTGTTTGTTTAATACTGATCTATTACAGGAAAAAGTACTTGAAATTGAATAAATTAAAGCCGTAGCTCCTAGGAAACAAGAAGAACCTTCTTTGCATGATGACTGGGTTAGTGCAGTTGATGGTTCCAGTGATAGGTATGCATATAAATAATTCTAGAGTGTGTGTATGCGCATGCAAATGTTAGTTGTAGGCCATCATTTTCTGGTGATATAATTTTGAGCAGTGTCACTTAAGACACTCGAGAAATGAGTTGAGTTCGGTTTTTTGTCAAATAGGTACATTTTGACGGGATGTTATGATGGTTTCGGAAGGTACTTTCTTAAATCCTTAAATATGTCTCTTTTTATCCTCTCAATTAGGTCCTCTATAATGCACTGAAACAGTATTGTTTTTCAGAATATGGAAGGCTGCTGGATTGATGGACATTCTGGCCCTTTGACTTTTGTTTGTAATTTGATTGCCAAAGGTAAGAAGGGTCCTATCTTGTTAAAGATAAGATTCTTGTGAGTATTATGTGATTAACTCCAAAATAAGGTAGGAAATTGACCCCATATATTCCCTTCGTTCAACCACGTCGCATTCTCAACCTCTAATCCTTCCCGTTTCACCAACACCTGATCCACCTTTTGTCCCTCTTTTACTACCTGTCAACGTACCAGAGTCTCAACTGGTTTATTTGGTGGTTCAACAGGATTTCAGATGGCAGAACCGGAGATGCCAACACGTTGCCAATGGCTTTCTTTAACAATGAGATATGAAACACCGGATGGATGTTGGACCTTTTTGGTAGCTGCAATCTATAAGCCATAGCTCCAACTCGTGCTTCTACCAGAAAAGGACAGAATAGAGAGGAGTAAGCTCGGCATTCTTACTTGTGAACAACGATATCTGGCGCTAGGGTCTGAATTCCAAGAATACCAAATCGCCCCCCACAGAAAACTCCACATGCCATCTGTACTTATTAGCTCTTGCACCATTCGCTATTGTGTGCACTCTAGATGGAAACATAGATGTGACAGAATCTCATCGCGAGAGCACAAGGAATCAGGCACCGCTGGTACTCTGATTTCTCAGGGTAGAAAGGTAGTGAGCCGAGGTGGTGGTCGGCTATAAGCAACCTGAAACAGAGTGGTGCTCGCCGCCGTATGAAACCCCGTATTGTAGCAAAAGTTTGCCCAAGACAGACACTTATACCAACATTTGGGTCGCTACAAGGAACAACACTGTATATATGCTTCCAAACAACGACTCAGTACCTCCATTTGGCCATCGGTTTCAGGATGGTAGGCAGAGCTCATCTTCAAAACGGTTCCTGAATTGTGAAGTAACTCGCACCAAAAAGAGCTTAAAAATATAGGATCTCGGTAGAAATGATCGAGCAGGGAATGCCATGTAACCGAACCACATCCTTAATGAAAATTTCAACCTCCTTATGCAGTGAATGGGTGGCAAAGAGGAAGGAAGTGTACATACTTGGAGAATCTTTCGATAACCACCATAAGCAATTAACTCCATCCGAACGGGGCAATCCACTAATAAAATCTGTATTTATATGTTTGTAACAGTAATCCAAGAATCAATGAAGAGTCTTCGTTGCCCAAAGCCACCCACGGCTAACCTTTATTCAATTCTTCAATAATCCAAAGTTCAACCCTAATTGAGGTTTAAATACCCTCTCTAAACAAAATAAGGAAATAACTCAAATAAAGTAATATTAATTAAATCAACCCAAAATAATTAAATCAGCTAAATAATAAATCGCCTACGAATGTAGGCTCAGTCCCGTCCCCTTCTGCAATACACTAGCAACGGCCTCGTCCCCTTACTCGCCTCCAACCTTCGCTCCACATCATTATATCTTCCCAAATAGCTGTTGGAATCGGTATGGGCTGAAGCAATCCTGCGGGGGACTTCGACTCCACTTTATTCCACTGACATATAATGCATTCCGCCACAAACTTAGTCACTCTTTGCATCATCATAGGTCACATTGGCCGCCAACCTGCGATAAGTCCAATATGCTCCAGCATGGCCGCCCACCTGCTTGGAATGGAATTCAGATAAGAGTTTCAGAATCCAAATAGATGGTGCTGGAATAACCAAACGGCCCTTATAAAATGAGACACCATATGACCACACAATGATTTGGAGCTGCACAACCTTCATCCAATGCCCGAATAATCACTTGCAATTCTGACTCTTTCCAAACCTCATGTAAAATTTTCCAATCCAGCCGAGACAGAGCATCTGCGGCGCAGTTCGGGCTGCCTTCCTTGTACATAATTGTGAAATCATATCCCAGAAGCTTTGCTGCCCAATTTTGTTATGCTAGTGTGGTTAATGCCTTGAGAGCAGATGTCGGAGTGATCTCTGATCTGTACGCACAATAAACCATAGCCCTAATAAATAAGGCCAGTGCACTGCAAGCACCAAAGCCATGAGCTCTTTCTCGTATGCTGATTTAGAGAGGTGTCGGCCTTGCAATGCCTTGCTGAAATAGGTGATAGGCCTATTCTTTTGCATAACAGTGCCAATTCCCCTACAAGAAGCGTTGCACACCACCACAAATTCCTCCGAGAAGTCTACCATAGTGAGAACTGGTACGGTAGTGAGTGTCTATTTCATTTCATCCATGGCTATAGCGACTTCATTTGGCCAAGTCCATGTCCCTTGATTCTCTTTCTCTAGAAGGCCGGTCAGCGGCACTTGCTAATTTTTCGCAGTTGCGATAGTAACGCCGCAAGCCGTGAATGGATCTCTGCAATGGCCATTGTAAACAGTCGCATCTAAGTCGGGTCCATTCGAACTCCATCGTGCGTGTTGAATTATCCCACATTGGCGATGGACCTGGGAATATATTATTGTATAATGGTGAAACTCCCCTCTCCTTACAAGCCGGTTTTATAGGGAGATATTGGAATCTTAATTTACATGGTATCAGATTCAGAGCCAGGTTCAGTTCGATGTGAGACCCGATTTATCCCGATTATGGGATTCGACTTATCCCAATGATGAGATCCCGTGAAGCTTCATGCTGTGCGTGAGGGGTTGTGTTGAATTATCCCACAATGGCCATGGAACTGGGAATATATCACTGTATAATGGTGAAGTTCCCCTCTCCTTACAAGCCAGTTTTGTAGGGAGAGATTGAAATCTTTACAATACCACATGACCCAAGTATTCCACTTCCTAAGTGCCTAACACACACTTCTTGGCATTAACCGTTAACTTATTAGATTGAAGGATGTGAAAAACCTGGTGAATTGTCCATGTACTATAAATTAATATATCATCATAGAAAACCAAGACATAATGTCGGAGTAGAGGCCTGAAGATGTCATTCATCAAACTCTAGAATGTGGCCGGTGCATTGGTGAGGCCGAATGGCATCACAAGAAACTTGTAGTGGCCCGAGTGAGTGCAGAAGGCTGTTTTCAGAACATCCGAATGTGCTACCCTGATCTGATGGTTGTTGGTGGGTGTCCCAATCAAGTGGGTGGGACCCACACAAATCTTTTGTCAAAAAGGTTGCTGCATATTTTAGTCAAAATTTGCTGCTGCAGGCTGCTACGCTTCTGTCAAAATTTAATGCGCAATACGGAGGAATTTGCCTATAAATAGGCAGTTCTTCTGTATCCTCAAAACACACCCAGAGGAAAAGAAAAAGAAAGAGAGATAGAAAATTGTGTAGGAAAAATTAGCGGAGTAATTTTTCTTACGGGGGAGTGATAAAAATAGTGTTGAAAATATTTTGGGTATTTTTGGGAAACACTTTGAGTGTCACTATTTTGGGTCTGTCCCCAAACCTCTCGTTGTACCTTTGTACCTACTATTATTTTATAGTGGAAAAATTGATCGGAGTTTGTCCCGTGGACGTAGCCTATTTAAAGGTGAACCACGTTGAATCTGGTGTTGTTTATTTTGTGTCAGCTTGTTCATTTATTTTATTTATCTTTCGCTGCGATACCTGGGCCCAACAACTTCTGTCAAAAAAAGGTTGCTGCATTTTTCTTTTTTGTCAAGATTTGCTGCTGCAGGCTGCTACGCTTCTGTCAAAATTTAATGCGCAATGCGGAGGAATTTGCCTATAAATAGGCAGTTCTTCTGTATCCTCAAAACACACTCAGAGAAAAAAGAAAAAGAAAGAGAGATAGAAAATTGTGTAGGAAAAATTAGCGGAGTAATTTTTCTTACGGGGGTGATAAAAATAGTGTTGATTATTTTGTGTCAACTTGTTCATTTTTTTTTATTTATCTTTCGCTGCGATACCTGGGCCCAACAACTGGTATTGGAGCCCGGTTTAGGGTGTTTATTATCTGCTTATCGTATGCTCTGTGTTTGCTACTAAAGTGGATCCTACACATCAGAAAATAAGTTAGATTAATTTTCATCCTTCGAGGGTTCGTCAAGTACTGCTCACCAAAATTTTGTCGGTGGTACTATTCACACCGGAATAGTGTCAGCGGGTCCCATGCTGAACATCATGGAGGCCAGAACAAGCAAGATGGTTAGTCTCAGTGGCACAAACTACCACATCTGGAGAAGAAAAATGAAGGATCTCCTGTATGTGACGAAATTGCATTTACCGGTGTTTGCTAAAAACAAGCCCGAAGAAAAGTCCGACGAAGATTGGAAATTTGAGCAGGAGCAAGTGTGTGGATACATCAGACAGTTTGTCGATGACAATGTCTACAACCACATTTCTGAAGAAGTTGATGCGAAGACTCTATGGAACAAGCTCGAGGAGCTGTACGCTTCTAAAACCGGCAACAACAAATTGTTTTACTTGACGAAACTGGTGCAAATAAGATACCATGAGGGTACCTTTTTGGCGGATCACCTGAATGAATTTCAAGGGATCGAAGCACAGTTGTCAGGAATGGGCATAAA
>JAPKLW010003366.1:0-43514 GCA_026898455.1 Plectranthus barbatus
TTTGTCTCCTCCAAGAATCAATTGGCTGACATTCTCACAAAGGCAGTGGACTCAAAATTGTTCTCAAATGTCCTCAGCAAGTTGAGCATTGGGAATCCCGACACTCAACTTGAGGGGGAGTGTTGGAAAGAATTAATTTAAGAGATCAGAAAGAAGATTGAAAATACAACAAGAGAAGTCAAATACAGCTCACCTATCAGCTGAAAATAGAACAAAATATAGATTGAAATCACAAATCAACAAGAAGGTCAAATACAGCTCACCAAGAGAAGAAATTAAGGGATTAGATTCACATTTATTTTCTTCCTTACATAATTGTTATTGATCCTATTTAAAGGATTGTATACACTTGTGTAAATTAATAAGATAGAAAAAAACCAATCTATATTCCTTTCATCACCTATTTTATCTCTTATTTTTCTATGGAGAAAAAAAAAACATGTTTCAACACTGAGTGTCTCAAGAAATCCTCAGCTACCCATAATCTGACCAGTTTGGAGACACGAATATCGTGATCTTCTGGGAAACCTCCCATGTACAAGAAACAAGACCTCAAATGATGAGGCAAATGGGTATAACTAAGAGACAGTATCTCATCAAACTTCGCAACATCTTCTGTCGCAACAATTGAACTTGCATTCTTTGCAATTGTCCACCATGAATCTGGTTTCGCCTCGACTGTGGATAGGAGTCCTGCAATCACCACAACAACGAGGGGCAGTCCTCTACAACCTTTTGCAATCTTCTTTCCAATTTCCTCCAACTGCTGAGAGCAATGGTCATGCCCTAACACCCTCTGTCTAATCAACTTCCAACTTTCTTCATCAGTCATGAAGCGCATCTCGTGAAGAGAGCTATGGGAATCGAAATAAACAGCCACATCAGACAACCTCGTTGTTAAGATGATTCGACTTCCGTTGTGGTCATCAGGGCATACATGTCTTAAATCATCCCAAGTTTCTTTACACCACACATCATCCATTACGATAAGATACCTTCTGCCCTTTAAACCTTTGTATACTGTTTCTTCATCGCTCTGCCCAGATTTCTCATTAACAAAATCTTTCATGGAATCCATGAGGCCTGAAACAGTTTTTTGTGCGCTGTAATCTTGGGACACTGTGACCCAAGCACGAATATCAAAATAATGGGTTGTGTATGGATCGTTATAAACATTTCTAGCCAGGGTAGTTTTTCCAATGCCTCCCATCCCAACTATTGGGATGAATTGGAGTTTGGGCGATCCACCACAAAGGCGAGACTTAATTGCTAGCAAATCATCACCCAAACTAACAGTAGAATTAGACAGCGAGGTTTTTGATGAAGGATCACTTACTTGCAAGTCGGTGGTGGGGGAGTTCACCGTCTCCATTTCAATCACCTCTTCGGTCATTGCCGGAGATGACGGATTTGCTGAAAGAGAAGCATTGTGTTGAAACTCGTGGAAATTAGTGGTTACCTCCCCCGCGATTGAATAAATCTCATATCTTATTTTCCGTAGCTGCTGGTTGAAATTAATCTTGAACATACTAAACATGGCTAGTAAGTATAGACGCTTGCTCCATCTAAAACGAGATAGGTTTTTCTCCCAAATGAAGTGCTCAATAACATTTTTTGCTTTATTTGAAAAATCCGCGAGTCTCCTGTCGGGAAATTTGGGCGGGGGCGGTGAAATGAGAGTAAACTGTTGAAGGAAAAGGACTTGGTCATAGATAGATCTAATTTGCTCATTTTCATGAGGAGAAATGGAATTCTGATCTTGGTTGAGGGTGATCTCTTCTAAGGATTGCCGAAGGGAAGCAAGTGCGATTCTAGCCATTTTTGTTGATCAGAGAAAACAACTTTTTCTGGCAATTCGGAGCATGAAGGAGAAGAGGTTATTCGAAGGAACAAGATCAAAATGGAAGAGCATCCTCTGCTCTGTGGAGGAAATCACATTATCCACTGCTATGGTCCATACGTCGTCGTCTATGCAGAAAAGTGTTCACATTGTTTAAATTTTTATTTCTTTTAAAATATATAAATTGTATTAGTTAGAATTAATTTGTTCTCACATTGTAACTCTAGCAATATAATTTTTGTAGAAATTATCAATTCTATCCTTATTTTTTATTGATCAGCTATAAAAAATAACTTAACATTTTCCATCATTTAATTATATCATTATATTTTATTCTGTCAATTAAAAATATTAAAGGATATGAAAAATACCCCAATACTTCTCCGCAACTTAATTTCCTAGCATGATCCTGTCAATTAAAACTATCATTCACTAACGGTGTTAAAAATCTGATGAGTTTTTTTATTAAAAAATAAAGATGTCATGCGCGTGTCACGTAAGAACCACATATGATTTAATATAGAACTCATTAAAATTTTAACACAGCTAGAAACAGAGTATATTTCTAATTGACAAAATCAAACATTAGTATACATTCAGTGACAAAGAAATATAAGGATAATTTTCATAGCAGACGGTATTTTTAATTGACAAATGAGATATTAAGGTATAATTCAGTGACGAAGAAATATTAGAGATTTTTCATAATTGATCAATAGAATAGTATATAATTGATAGAATTGATAGTTTTTCTCTACATTTTTTATATTTAAATTTAAAAATTTCTTACAGTGATTTTTAATTATATTTTTTATATATTTCTCAAAATAAGCGAGGTAAATATGAGATTAATGCGCCAACTAATAACCAAGAAAAGTAAGAGAAACACAACAACCTGATAGAAACAAGGGAGAGAATGATAAAGATACCACACAACAGTTTAAAGCTCAAAGATGTGTAATACTTCTTATAGATCTAAGTAATTCAGTCCAATAATGAAGATCCTCGGTACAACATGTTCATAAAGCCTATTAGGTGAAGCTCACGAAGCCAACAAGTTTCTAGATTTCACCTAATGGAAATTCATCATAAATAGGCCCGCCAAGTCACAACTTAGGCATTGGATTATTCCACATACCCCTCCCCATCAATAGTATCCCTCGATCAATAATAAAAAGTAGAACAAGCTTATAAAATGGATGTAGAACACAAACTCAAAATCACTATAAATTTAGTGTTCTTTATTTTCTATTTTTTTTTTCTTTTCGATTCATTCTTGAATTCATTTAGGTTTCTACTTGATACGAATATCACCCACAACAATAATGATCAAGCATCTTCATAACGTTCAACGACAGAGAATCTGCAAATCCATCAATGATCCAAGGGGGACACTAGCCTTATGTAACATGCTGGGGTTATTTAGTTACTATGCTTGCATAAGCAATAACCATAAATGAACCTGAAGGGAATCAATAACTGTAAATGGACCAGTGTGATCACACTGAGCAATATCACTTCCCTTTTGGTATTGCTAAGCCCCTTATGGCACATATTGAGGGCACTTTTTTTATATTTTTAGAGAATGAGAACCCATGTGTTGTGAATGAACGCAAGTTTGTGTATGATTTTATGTATGGAATAACAAACCGAAAATGTGCAGTAATTAAGTGGTTCGTCCAAATCGGACTATATCTAGTGGCGGATCTATGTAGAGGCTGGGGGGCTCCAGCCCCCCGCCCGAATTTTTTTCCGTTTTTGTAGTATCATGATCAAGTTTTTTATAGTATAGCCCCCCTCGTATAGAAGAAAAAATGGATAAAAATAAGAAAAAAATGATATAAAATGATTGAAGTTAAGGTGAAGGCGAAAAAAAAAAATCCAGCCCCCCTCGGGAAAACTTTCTGGATCCGCCCCTGACTATATCCGCGGAGGGTTGAGAGAGATATTATTAATCACACAAAACTCTTGGAGATTACTAAGAAATTCATAGAAAACCGAGCTTTATGTCAGAGAGCCCAACAACTAAAAAACTGGAGATGAAGAATGTAAAAAATGACTGAGTTGGAGCGTTTAACTGAAATAACCAAATATTCCTCCACCCACCAATCGTGAAATAACATGTGGCACTTGATCACACACAGTCACAATTAAAGTTGAAGTAGCAACTTTATAAGGGTAACACGTTTTACACTTCTTCATATCAAATTCGCTTCACCGAGAAACCCAAAATATTCCAAGGCTTGAAACTTTCTTCGACTTCCTCTATGCATGCTGAACAACACCCCATGCATTCATCTACACCACACGATGCATGTCATGACAATCACTATCTTGATAGAGAGCAAAACCAATTCATGAGATTAAAGTTCTTTCTTTGGCCTAATCGATATTAGATAAGATGCTTGAGCTCTGAAATCGAGCAATGTCTGTAATCACAAGTCGAAGTCGAAATATTGAAGGCTTCATCATCGTCATCAAAGAATGATCAGACATCTCACTATCCATTAATTCAGTATAAGGACTTTTGATTTGAGTGCCTCGTGTTAATAAGTCAGATGTTCTTAAATACCTTAAATATAAAATTAAATATCATGAATGAGTGATAAGTCGAACTTGAAGGGCATCATTTCCATAGCTCCGTTGTTCCTCCTGTATCCTTTTGGTCGACTCTGCAAGAGATACCGTCACAGAGTTGGATATTTAGGACTTGATCTCAATCATTTCAAGCGTTGCAATTTCTCCAAAACCTTGTGGAATCTCATCCAAATACATACAATGATGCAGCAGCAGAAATCTGAGTCGAGGGAAGTGGTCACTTTCACTAATCCAATGCTGAAGCTCCGAAGTTTCGATAAGCAGAAATTGTAGCTCAGGAAATTTTCCTTGAGATGTTTCCCACGTGCTACCGATGAAGGCGAATTGTCTCAGTTTAAGCACTTGAAGATTTGGCAATGAACCAATGACCTTCATTTCACTCCAGGGAAGCCACATGTTGCACAAATCCGGCTTTCTCAGCGTCCTAGGAAAACAGATACTTTCACTTGGCCAATTACCATAGCGTAATTCAAGATTTTCAAGTTGACGCAGGAGCAACAAGTTGTTGAGGTGAGCACCATAATCATTGGAATAGCAATCAAGTCCTAATTTTTTAATATTTGGCATCTTTTCTAGGATCCATTTCACACACACATCATGGAGCACTAAGGAAAGTGTCTGCAGATTTTCCAGAGTTGAAGTAATATAACAATATAGACTACCTAGCATATGAGATGTCTGAACTGCGGCAGCATCCAAATCTCCTCTAGCAAATACACAAAATATCCTCCGGCATTGACTAAGGTTTGAAGACTCTGAAGCTTTGATATTGCTACAGAATTGTTGAAACCAAACCTGACGTTTATGTAGATATCTTAAATGAATTAGTTCAACTATTTCATGAGATAGTGACTGGATGTCCACATTTTCTGCATCCAATACCCTGAGTGATCTAACACTCTTCAATAACATCTTTCCAAATTCTTTTGGAGGATCAGGAGGGGAATTGAGGCAGACCCGGTTCACATAAAAGCAATTCAAGGTATACAACCACCCAAGTCTTTCAAAGAATTACAGAGGATATTGGAAAGTTAGCAGCTCTGAGCAGATTTGTAGTGTGGTATTCTGATCGGACTTCTCGGTTCTTTGAGCATCTCAAAAAGACAAAGCAGTTCTAGTGGACCCAAGATTGTGAAGAGGCTTTGATCTTGATCAAAATATATTTATCCACGGCACCAGTAATGGCAAAGCCTTACCCGGGTGAAGTTTTACAACTCTTCCCTGCGTTATAAGAACGAGCAGTTAGTGCAGTCTTGATCAGGGAGCATGAAAAATTGCAGCAACCAGTATATTATGTTTGCCGGACATTAATCAAAGTGGAGACTAGATATTCGGCTCTTGAAAAAACTGATTCTTGTATTAGTTATGGCATCGAGGAAGCTTAGTCCTTACTTTGAATCGCACGAAATAATAGTGGTTTCGAGCTTCCCAATAAGAAGCATTCTTTCAAAACTGGATTTGTCAGTCGGATTTGTCAGGGCAAATGATGAAATGGGCAGTTGAATTGAAGCAATTTAATTAGGGTTTGAATTAATCGAATTACAACATGTCAATCAGATGGAGAAGAACCCTAGAATCTGCTAGGATTTCTAGCCAGACATGCTAAAAACAAACATTGAAATATGAATATCAAATTGCACTAAAGAACTTACTTGAGAAATAAACACAGAAAAGGAATCCTGATCCAGTTCTTCAATCTTCATAGCAATAAAAATAAAAGGCTAGAAATCTAAAGGAAAACTGAATTTTAAAATGAATAATATGATTCAATCCAATTCTAGACACATGAGTATATATAGTGGTAGGGTTAGGTCTTGAAGTCTTGAACTGTGTGGGAAGAAGTTATATTTTATATTTTCCTTGAAAATCTTGAAATTGACTTGTAAAATCGCACTTTCCTTCCAGGGCGCTCCGCATGTTGACAGATATGCCGTGCGTCGACAAATATACAACCTCCATGTCGAGCGACATGCCAGACATCAATCGGCATGCACCCCTCATGTCACCAGACACAAGCTCCATGTTGACCTTTTGTGTCGACCGACATCCTGTACATCGACCGATACAGAGAGCTTTTCTGCGGAATTTTCATCTTTTGATCAACTTTCACCCTTTTTGACCTTTTAACCTGCAAAACCAAGCACTACAAGCATAATACCCTCCAAAATACTCTCATGCTCATTGACCCTAGATTTATGCAACTGTATGAAATAACGAAGAAAATAATACGATAGAGAGACAAAATACCAGCTTATCAATCCCCCAAACTTAAACACTTGATTGTCCTCAATCAACATAAAGAATGAATCAAAAGCTCAAGTGGATGAAAAGTGCAATGCCTCACAAGATTCATCACAATCAAAACCAAAAATCCACATAACACCAACACTTCGAAAAAATCAGAAAATCAGTAAATCATGGAAGACTCACAGGGATAGTGTTTCACTCATTCACTCGAGTGTTTAGGATTAATGAGAACACACAAGTCATGCAAATCAAGTTCTACCATAAGCTCGCAAATATTCTAATTTCTCCACAGCAAATATGTGCACACAAAATCTAGAATCAGAAAGGACTTTTCATTTAGTTGTAATGTAGGCTTTTTAGTGAAAGGTAGAGAAATATATAGCCAAGTGACTTAAATTAGCTGAGTTAGGTACTCTCAACTCATCCAAACCACCTTCTATCAACATCCACTCATTCTTCCTAAGATATTGCAATACAAAACATGGCTTTTTTTTTTTTTTTTTCTCAACATCCTTTTATGCTCTTACAATCAATTTTTTTATTTTTTATTTTTTATTTTTTATTTTTATTTTTATGGGAACTGAGGTTAAAAGGATAAACAAACACATATATTTTTTTCGTTTTCTTTTCTAGAGCCGAACCTTCTTTTGTTCACCCACTTATAAATATTTCTAATATACTCAAAAATATTCTACCCTTATTCACAACCATCTCTCATAGACAAAAAAAACCAAAACTTTTTCTTAAACTCATAGACAAGAAAAGAAAACTAAAGGATGAACGGGGTTGACTAGAGATAAAATATTGTAAGGGACAGTGTTTGGGATATAGGCTAAACAAAGATGACCTAAAATCATTTCCTGAACCGGTGCACACTAGCAGACTCAAAATAGAAGCAAAGCAAGTTCTAGAGACACTCAATCATGCAAGACACTCTCACAAATGAATTGTAGCTCAAATTTAACACTTAGGAAAATTTTTCTTTCATAGTAAACATCAAATCCAACTCAAACATCATGCCAATGCAAGTTTCAAATCAGTTAATCATGCGGTATTCGACATTCATAGGCATTCTCAACTACTATCACAATCAACTCACAAATCCATCAATCAATTCAAATCTCGCATTCATGCTAGGGTTCTATCATAACTCACAAATCTTCTCCCAAAATCACAAAAAAAATTAAAAAATATGCAAAAACTTACATATGCAAAAATTTAAATCAACTGAAAGCAATAAATAAAAGAGTAGAAAATGGTTTCAACCCCTTTTCTTCCTCCCCCAAACTTATTCAACTCACATAGGAAATAAGTTTGAAAATCAGACCAGGGCTTGAAACTATACCTCGATGTTGGTCTCAGACACCAACTTTTTATCCTCCGGAGCAAATAAAAGTGCACGACATGAATTTTTTGGAAACTGGCACTCCACATCGACCGACATGGTGAGCATTGATCAACGTGGAGCCTTCATGTCGATCCACCTCTCGTGTCAAAGTGTGTCCACGTCGTTCTTTCGATGTCGATCGACACCAGATGTATCGGTCGGAACAGAGGGCTCCGATTTTTTTTGAAATAGGAATAACAACAAAAACAAAAATTAATGAAAAATTGAAAAGAAAGCAATAAAATAATGGGTTACCTCCCATCTCTTCTTCACTAAGGTGGTCGGGTCCAGACTCGTCGCCCCCTTGCATCAATCATGTTAACTTTACCATTTCGAATGACAGTAGTGAGCTCAGAAAGAGATGGTGTAATTAGCAATTTTGCCATCTCATTTCCTCATTCCCATTCGATCTCGGCAGCTTCATCATCTTCGGATTCCTCTTCAGTGGTAGAGATCTTGTTGCACTCTGCTTCCTTTTTGCTTGGATCAATCACGAAGGTGATTGTCTCATCAGTCCACCTTAAAGTGATCTCTCCACGCCGACAGTCGATCAAGGCTCCACTAGTATTCAAGAACTCTCTCCCAAGAATCATCGACATATTTTGATCTTCTTTCATCTCCAAGACTACAAAGTCAGCAGGGAAAATTAGGTGGCTAACTCAAATCAAAACATTTATACTATTCCCTTTGGGCGGGATATAGAGAGATCCGCCATCTGAAGGGTAATCTTAGTGGGCCTCATTTCTCCAATCTACAGCTTCTTGTAGACCGAGAAGGGCATCAGGTTGATACTTGCACCCGTATCGCAGAGGACATGCTGGAAATCTTTCCCCCCAATCTCGATCGGAATAGAGAAGCACCCTGGATCAGACTTTTTGATTGGAATTTATTTCTGCAACTTAAGACTGCACTGCTCATGTATCTTCACGGTCTCATTCTCCATCATCGGCTTTTTTTCGCTCATCAATTTTCTCAGAAACTTCATGTAGCCCAAAATTTCTCGGAGAGCTTCAATAAGAGGAATATTGATATTGACCATCTTGAGGTTTTCCACAAACCGGGAGAATTTGGAATCCTCCTTCTTCTTGGCGAATCTCTGAGGAAACAACATCGGAGGAGTAGGATTAACTTTTTCCTTCAATTTTTCGCCCCCAGGGGCCTTCTATTTTGACCGAAGCGGATGGATATTGGTCGCTGCTGCTGGATGCCCATGTCGACCGATGCCTGGGGTGTCGGTTGACATGGAGGTGTCACCTGAAATCCTTGGTGTCGACTTGTCTGTTGCATCGCTCAATCCACCTACTCGTCAACCCTCTATGTCGACCAACACAACCTTTGTGTCGGTCAATACAAAGCCTTCCTCTGCAGAACTTTCTTCATCTTCTCCCCCAAACTCATCCTCGGGCATGCTCGAACCTTCATATCTTATTCCGGATCTCAGGGAAATATCATTCACTTGTTTAACCTTATTCAGATTAATTTCTGTTGTATTCGGAAGCTGATCGGGCTTTTGTTGATTGCTCAAGGTAGTGGCAATCTGACTCAGTTGTGTGTCAAGAATCTGAAGGTGCTTTGTCATGTGCTGCATATGAGTCACCATTCCATTCACTCATTCTCCACCTTCCCGATCCGCTTGTCTGAGGTTTTGATGAAGTTGTCAAGAGTTTCCTCGAACACGGATTACTTCTTTTCCACAATTTCTCCCCCAGTTCCCACTCTGAATCCAGGTGGAGGATTTTCAGCTGCACATAAATTCAAATAGGAGAATCCAGGATGGTTCTGAGTGTTGTTGTAGTTGTAGCCTTGATTTCCTTGATTACCGCCACGGTAATTGTTCTGATAGCCTCCTCCAACATAGTTCACCTCCGCTGCTCCGGAACCACTTGATCTGCTCCCTCGATAGATATAATCAACCTCTACCGATACAATAGCCATGTTTGGGTCTGGCACTGCTGCTGCTGCTGCTTCGGCTTCTTTTTTCTCGAACTCCTCTCTGAGTTTTTTGACTTCTGCCTCAACATCAAACTCCGGGGTAGTTGTCACAACTTTGACTATTTTCTGTCTCTCAGTAGGCCACTGATAACTGTTTATAACCATATTAGAATGGAGTCTCATGCCTTCTTCTCCACTTTTCTTCTTAAGAGTCCCTCCGACAGAAGCATCCACCAGTTCTTTCACGTGAGGAGTCAGTCCCTTCGTAGAAGTGGCAAACCTATATCTCCAAGTCAATCCCATGGCCTGTGCACATCCTCAACAACTCCTTGTACCTCTTCCAGGCCTCGTACAAGGTCTCATCATACTTTTGACTGAAGTGAGTGATATCAGATTTCCTCTTGAGAATGATGCTGGGAGGAATGTAATTGGTAAGGAATTCCTCTCGTAATTCCTCCCAAGTGCCATTTCTACTCTTGTCCAAACTAGCAAACCAAGACCGGGCCTCACCTTTGAGTGAAAAAGAGAAGAGGCACATCCTGATGGTATCCTGTGGTACTCCATTCTGCTTCACCGTATCACACACCTCAATAAATTGACTGAGATGTGCGTACGGGTCCTCAATCGCCTTTTGATAAGCTCGTAATTTGACTCACTTATCTATATTATTTTCTAGTATTTTATTTATTTTTATTGAGTTTATTTATATGTTTTATGCATGAGTCGAAATTTTGAGGTATTATACTTGTGATGGTAAGGTTTTACAGATTTTAGGCCAAATTCAGTGGAAACTCGTACCGAAAGCAGTTGATGTTCAAAGAAACAGTCACGGCTTCTTCCACGCATGGAATTTGAGCTAATGGAGCATGGCAATAGAAAGATCTTTGAATTAGCTATCCAATACAACTAGAATCGGGTCAATCGGAGTTCGGAGCAAAAGTTATAGCCAAAACCGTGAGACTGCGCAGAAGGGTCGAAAGGGGCGAAAAATGGTCTCTGTTTCGACCAACATGAAGCCCACATCGATCGATGTGGAAGATGCACGTCGACCGACACAAGCTCCATATCGATAGACGCGGACCCCGAAAAAGGAAAATTCGTAATTTTCATGGTTAAATCTTATTTTTGGCCCTAGATCCCAAAATACACACTTCTACCTCTATAAACACCATGTAGCTCGAGTTTAGAGTGGATGACTGAGGATTCAACTAGTTTTTAATTATTGTTCAAGTTTTTGAGAGTTTTGGAGAGTTGGAGACTCGAACAACCTTTTTTATTGTAAGTTTTTATTATGCAATTTAATAAATTGTTTCTTGTGTTTCTTTACATCATGAGTGGCTAGAAACCCTACCGGGTACTAGGGCTATGTATAATTAATCATGTTTGCATGTTAGATTAATCAACTCAATTTGCATGGTTTCAATTCCTGGTTTATTTGAGAGAATTTAGAATTGATGATGGATCGAGAGATGAAATTGATTCTATATTCATAGTTGTTAATTGAAAAACCAAGAGGAGAAAATTAATAACAGGAAGAGGAATTGAATATAATTGGTTTTCTGTCTCAAAAGGAAGATAATTAATTACAGGGAATTAAATCTATGTTTATTGAGGTTGATTATTATTTTGTTCTTGAGGCCAACCAAGCATAAATAGTCACATGATAGTAACCTAAGTTAAAATTGCCCAACCAAGGAATTTTAATACTTTATTTTATTTTCCACCATTGTAGAGTTGATTGATTTAGCATGTATCTTGATTTATTATTTACACTAGAATCTGTGTTCTTTAATATTATTTTTCAAACCTTTTAAATTTCCGCATTGTTATCTTTATTTTTCCAAAACCAAACCCAATTCCTGATTTACTCAAACAATAAATCTTACAATTGTGGTTAGTATATGAGATAATTTTGTTACACAATTCCTCTGGGTTCGACTACCTTTGGGTATTTTATAAATTTATTTGCCACTATATTTGCAATTACTCTGCGAATTTTGCATTGATCAAATTGGCGCCGTTGCCGGGGAATTGTTAGATCTTATCTTATTAATAATTTGTTTAAAGATTAATTGGTTTGAGTTTTTTATTTTATTTTATTTTAATTTCAGTACGTGTGCGTGAGTGTGTGTTGATTTTTGCATTCTGTTTCGACCGATGCACGGGTGCGTCGGTCGTCGCAAAAAACTTTTTTTCTTCGATCGACACACCTCCGTGTCGGTCTACGCAGCCTGATTTTTTCCTTTTTGTCTATTTTCTCAGGTCTTGCATGAACACGAGGGCTCAAGGGAAACCACTTGAAGTCTTCGACCCGGAAATTGAAGCAACCCTGAGGAGAAGACATAAAAACAACAAAATCACTGAGATGGAGCCACCGCACAATCAAAGTGAAGAGGATGACCCGAATATGCCACCTTTGGAGGACTCGAAAACCTAAATCACAACAAAGAGTGCCCTACTACTGGTCCAAGAGATGAACCAGATGCGGGAGTTGGTCAAGAAACTGATGGTGGAAAGGGAAGCTTAAAGGGCAGAAGCTCTAAGGAGACAAAGAGAGCAAGAAAGAGAAAGAAGGCTCCAAGAGGATTCCGACGATGAGGATCCCAATGCCATGGTGAGGTGGTACAAACCACAGCCCGGTAATGAGGGATTTGTTATTGGTATCAATGCCAATAACTTTGAACTCAAAACTGGCTTTATTCAGATGGTTTAGCAGAACCAACTTGGTGGCCGAGCTGTGGAGGATACATACACTCACCTCCGAATGTTTGTGGAGGTGTGTGAGACTATCAAGCAAAACGGAGTTACCCAGGACATGATCTGTCTGCGCTTGTTCCCTTTCTCACTTCGGGGTCAGGCTTGAACGTGGTTTACGACCCTGGATTGCAGCAGCATCAGGATTTGGCCGATCTCTGAGTAGAATTTCTCTCTACCTACTTCCCGCCGTCTGTGATCATTCTAAAGAAGATAGAAATTCTGCAGTTCCACTAGAGAATTGATGAGTCCCTGTTCGAGGCATGGAGCAGGTTCAATGATTTATTGAGGAGCTGTCCTGGACATGGAGTTGATACTGAGGAGCAAGCACACATTTTCTACTGTCCAGCACGGCTTCCTCGGGATGATTCCTCAACCATTTTGGCTTCTGGAGCTGGGTGACTTCAATAGGTTGAATGAATTCTCCGGAGAATTCAGCACCATATGCGCCTAATATTGGTATTTGCACCAATTCGCTCTGATTTGAGTCTTCTCCAGTGCTGATTTGTTCGAACTGAGCTCCTTGGTCTTCTTGGTTTGTCGGCGGTTGGACAACTTCATTCCTTGGCAAGTCAGTTTGAGCAGCTTCCTTTGTTTCAGCCATGCCTTCAAACTGAGCTCTGTTTAGCTCTTCTGTAGTTCCCCCTTGATTGATGCCTGTGTTGATGGTTAATGAACCAAACGCCTCCATTAGATCAATCGTTTCGCCTATCTCATTATCGGGTTTACTTGATGAGGTAGATGTTGATCTTTTATGAGAGATTCCAGTCGGAACTTCCTTCTCAGAACTGAGTTCCTCACAGTTATTTTTGACCTTATAATCACCAAGTTTCAGGTCCTCTTATCATCTTCAGTTTTGAGAGAAGGATGCTTTCACCAGTCATATGAGCTGAGCATCCACTATCCAAGATCCAATCTCTTTTCTTAGTTTTGATTTGACCTTGGTGAATCTGTTCCTGCAAAACAGATAAGGTTAGATAGAAGGTACCCGTGTTTCTGCGGGTCCTGCAGGGTTAGTCTGATGGATCCATCCTTTGGGAATCCATACTTGTTTCACCTTAAACTTAAGTGTCACAATTTCATCTCCCTTTCTCTTCCTTTTCAAATAATTCAAGCAATTTTTATGCAAGCATGAGGAGTAAGAGTGAGTGTGAGAAACCTTGTTGGAAACTGAGTTGCTTAAAGTCGGATTGCTAGGAACTGACTTCCTTGAAACTGAGTTTCGGTAAGGTTCTCAAAAACCTAGTCCGGAGTGTAGAGTCTTCCTAGTCCTAAGGGTAGATGAAAAATAGGACTTAGACCTCGCATAGGTATTCTTCCTATACGGATAAGTTCTTTTCTCATACTGGTTATGAGCCAAGAACCTCGGACTCCTAGAATCCGGAAATGAAACTGACTTTCTATAAAGTTCAGTTTTTTGCTGTAGAAGTGGGTTTTAGACCATTAGGAACATTTTGTTTTGTCCACTTCCTAGGCATAACTAGCTTCATCTCAGGTTTATTTGACTTGTAAGTCAAAACCTTTTTAAACTTGGGCACTGAGGTCAGTTTTGGAACTGACTGTCCCTTTCTATCCTGATTAGCCACTAAGGAATTTTTGTCGGTGCTGACTATTCCTTTGCCTAATAGCTTAACTTCTAAACTAGAATCCTTCTTAAAGTGATGATTTGAAATATTTCTAGTTTCAGAATATGAAATGTTACTGCTCAAATTATTTTCTAAGAAGCCTAGTCCTGTCCTATCAGAAGGGACTCTTTGTAAGCTTAAGGCTTCTGAAACTTTGCTAGTACTAGAGTAGAGTGAACAGATAAGTTTTTGATCACTAGCAATTTTCAGTTCCTAAGTTTCGCATTTGTCAGAGAGAGATTTAAAATTTTCAAGCAGAATAGAGTGCTCTTCTCTTAAGTTGCTAAACTCAATGCTTACTGACTTCAATCCTTTGATTTTCTCAGTCAGTTCTGAAACTTTACATTTCAGAGAAGCATTTTCCCCAGTCAAAACATTTTTTAATTCATAAAACTTTGAAAATTCCTTATTTAAGGCTTCTAGGGAAATATCATCAGAATTTGAGCAATAAGAATCATAATCTTCTTCTATGCATGCAATTGGAATGGAAACTGAGTTAGAAATGTGTACCGGTGTATGTGACTCAGCTTCAACTTCAGCTTCTTCTCCAAGTTTGGCCATAAGTACCTGGAAGGCTTCCTCTGCGGCCTCATCGTCTGATGTGAAGTACCCATCATCATTGTCTGAGATGTCTGGTACCTCAGTTCTGGAGAGCATGGCCTTTGAAACTGTTCTTGACGATTTCTCCTCAAAGGCTCTCTTCAAGCACTCCCTCTCCTCTTTGGAGACTTGTGGGCACTCATACTTGAGGTGGTCAGGAGAGTTGCACTCAAAACACACTTTGGGTGGTCTCTCACTGAACTTCAGTTCACTTGTACGTGAACCCTCCTTTTTGGCTTTGGCTTTTTCGAGAAGTCTTATCAGTTTCCTCATCTGCTCCTCAAGCTCTTCTATTGAGCTCTCTTCCTCTCTCTTCTGGTAGGAAGGCGTCGGTGCTGACTTTGAAGTATACGTCTGTCCAGTTGATCTGTCAGCTATATAAGGCTTCTGAGGCCTTCTTTTGAACTCTCTTTTTACAAAGAACGCAACATCTTCTTCTGGATGTGTGCTGACATTTTGCACTGCTTCGTTCCTGTTCTCCATTTGGATGTCCCACTCATGGGCTTGTAACTGGGCGAACACATCCTTGGTCGTCATTTTGGAGAGATCTTTCTCCTTCAAGCTGGTGGCTTTGACGAACCAGTCTTCTTTGGGCATCTTGGAGAGGATTTTTGCATTCATATGAGCAATCTCATATGTTCTCCCCAAGTTTTTCAGCTCGCAGATAATAGCATTGAATCTAGCTTCCATTGATTTAACATTTTCTCCAGGAAGCATTTGAAATGATTCATACTTATCTACATAGTTTTGAAGCTTATTTCGATTCATTTAAGCTGTTTCTTGACTCAGAGTGCCAAGAAAATCCCACATTTGTTTGGCGTTGTTGTACTCGAGAGCTTCAACAACCAGTGGCTCTGGTAAGGATCAAAGGATGAGCTCCATGGCCACTGAATCCAGCTGAAAGCGAACTCTCTAGTCGTTCGTCCATTCTGCATAAGGCTTCTCCACTATCTCCTGACCCCCTGCTTCTCCAAGCTGAGTATTCACTTTTGTGATCTTCAGTGGTCCGGTAGATAGAACCTCAACCATCTCTGGATGAACGTTCATCTGCATTATCAACGATCGCTTCTTCCATATCTCAAAGTTTTCTGATGAATACTTTGGAAGCTTCAAAATCTGAGCCATCTATGCGTACCTAAGCATGAAAATACACAAACAAAGACCAAGTGCAGAAAACAGAGATCTGGTCCTAAGTGACTCAACACAACCTTAGTCTGTAAGAACCTTGGCGCGTGATACCACTTGTTGGTCCCGAAATCAGAGTGCAAATATGTGCAGCAGAAGGTTTAAAGTATGCAGCGGAAGCAATAAATCATATACGTGCACTTGTTAGATAAGCAGAGTAAAGTCAGTTTGTGTGTATAAACTTAAGCTTAAGGTCTGCTCGGTGTTAGGTCAGTTTCACAAGATATACTCTTCAATACTTGGATAAGTATTGAAGGTTTTAACAGTCTGTTTTAGAGTCAGTTTGTGAAACATAAAATAGAGCAGGTAAGTAAGTAAAGCAGTAGAGAACACACAAGATTTATAGTGGTTCGGATCTCAATATCCTACATCCACTCTTCAGACCCAAGGTCCGGATAATTCACTAAGTTGATACAAGCCTCCTTACGATCTATACACAGCCAGTTGGCGCCTCCGTCCTTCGGTATGCCGTGGCACTCGCCTAGGAACTCCTTGTGGACTTAGTCTTCAGGTTGAAGTGAGGACGACACCCCGTAGCCTTCTTCCTGGTGGTTGGATGTTTACTGTTCTTCCCAGAACTAAAGGGGTTGGCTTACGCCCGTGAGAATCAGAATCCCAGACTAGGAAACTGACTACTATGAATATATCTCAGGAAGATATATTCACCAAAGAAGAGTTGCAGCTAAAAGCTTCAGCCTCGTGCAAGGAGAAGATAGCACAGTTTATAAACTTGAGTCGGAGACTCAAGTCTCGTGTAAGGAAACACTGAAACTCTGAGAGTTCTTGCAGAGCGATGGCCTAGCAGAATGCCCTTTATCGGGTGAAGACTTTCAAATTTCAATTTCAGAGTTCGTAACCGTTTAAGGTTGATAGGCAGACCTTTATATAGAGGTGTTCATTCGGCATTTTGAAATACTATCCGTTAGACACATAAATTCAGACGTTAGACTCATGGATGATGTTGTCCAATCGTAGCCCATGCCTTAGGTCTGCTTTTCTGCTCTTCTCTGCTGCGTCAGTGTACCATACACTAACTTTATGTTAGACCAAGTTTTAGTCCGAGTCATCCAAGATTTGGATAACCTCGTACTGACTTTCCACTTGGGCATGAATATGCCTAAGTCTGACTGAGCCTCGAATACTTTTTGAATAGCTCTAACTCTCTTTGAAGGTAGAGGCTCTTATGCTGACTTTGTCTAGTCAGTACAGCTTAGCCCTCATACTGACTTTTCATAGTCAGTATGGTATACCCTCATACTGACTTTCCATAGTCATTATGGAAAACGCCCTCATACTGATTTCTCCAGATCAGTATGGTGTACCCTTATACTGACTTTTCCTTGTCAGTGTGGGTAAGCCCTCATACTGACTTCTCCATGTCAGAATGGTAGACCCTCATGCTGAGTGCTCCTACTCAGTTTAGGGTTAAGGATGTACTTGGTGGAAACCAAGTTTCAAGGCGTGCAGTTAGTCAGTTCTCGAGCAGTCTCCTTTGCTCGGTCTTCAGCCTAAGTTCTATTATAACTCGATCGATCCTTTACAAGGATTACAGTTTAGAACTCTAGAAACTGATAAAAACTGACTAAGATGGCTTACAGTCTTTGACCCACCAAAACATAAAAAGTAAGGAAGGATTTCTATATAAAAAATCCTAACACAAACATTGAAATAGGAATATTAAATTGCATTAAAGAACTGACTTGAGAAATAAACACAGAAAATAAATCCTAATCCAGTTCTTCAATCTTCAAAGGAATAAAAATAAAATACTAGAAATCTAAAGGAAAACTGAATTTTAAAGTAAATAATATGAATCAATCCAATTCTTGACCTAATACATGAGTATATATAGTGGTAGGGTTAGGTTTTGAAGTCTTGAACTGTGGGAAGAAGTTGTATTTGGTATTTTACTTGAAAATCTTGAAATTGACTAGTAAAAATCACAATTTCCTTCCAAGGCACTCGGCATGTCGACAGATATAACGTGTGTCTACAAATATATGATAGATGCAAAATCTGCACACAGATTATAGCACGGGAAAATAAATTTATAAGAACTCTAAGGTTGTCGAACCCACATGGATAGTGCAACGAATGTATTCCATGTACTGAATGTAGTTTTTCAATCCTTTGTTTGGGCAAATCCAAATTCAAGAGTTTTGGGTCTTTATGGAAATAACTTTTAAAAGAGAATTCAAATAAATGAAAGCACATATCCTAGGAAAATCTACCAACCTGATCAACATGCATGAAATAAATCATTCAAACCCAAAAAAAAAAAACTTTTGGTGGGAAATTTGTTAAAGTGGAATTAATTCCTTAGTCGGACAATTAAAACCTAGATTACTAATCAGTGATTATCTCCTCTTGATCTCAAAAACACAAATTAGTCAATCTCAATAAAATTCAGATTTAAACCTACAGTCGAATTCTTCTTGGTCGGACAAAAAATTAATTATATTAAATTCTCTCTTCCTATTACTAATTTTCACCTCTCGGTCCATCAATTAATAACTAAATCCTATTCCAATTTTCATCTCTCGATCCTTCAATCAAAAATAGAATTGCAATCAAATCAGAGAATTTAACCCATTGGGGTTTAAACAATTCAAATCAAAACATGCATCACAGATGGAGAAACCCTAGAATCTGATAAAGGATTTAGCCCAACATATTGAAAATAGACATTGAAACAAGAATTCAAGATTGCATTAAAAATAAACTCACTGAAAATAACGGTACAGAAAACTGAAATTTAAAGAAAACTGAAATTTAAAGATTAAAAACTGAATAAAGAACTGGATTCTAAACAATGAACTAGACATGAGTTTATATAGAAGTAGGGTAAAGCTTTTGAATGGTAGGAATTGATGAAATTAGGCAATTTCTTCCTCAATCTCGCCCACAATTCGATTTGGCAACTTCCTTCTTGAGAAACAAGCTCGCGTTGACCGACATGGATGTGCGTCGGTCGACTCGCCTTCCCCTGTGTCGATTCGGCCTTTGGTAGAAAAAACCTTTCACGTCGAGCTGCATGTCGATCGATACGAATTTGTGTCAGTCGACACAAAGTCTTCACCCGCGTCGGTCGATCTCTCTCTACTTCGGTCGAAACAGACACTCTTGTGGCAGATTTCTTCATTCTTTCATCAATTTTTCTTCCTTTTGATGATTTTTCCTGCAAAACTTTGCACCACAAGCATAATACCCTCTAAAACATACTCATGCTCAATTTATTATCAAAAACATACTAAAATGAATAAAATAAATAAGAAACAATTGTGATAAGTGAGTAGAAATACAAGCTTATCAATATACAGCCTCCATGTCGAGCGACATGTTAGACATCGATCGACATGCACCCCTCATTCGCCAGACACAAGCTCTATGTCGACCGACATCCCGTACGTCGACCGATACAGAGAGCTTTTCTGTCGGATTTTCATCTTTTAATCAACTTTCACCCTTTTTGACCTTTTTACCTGCAAAACCAAGCACTACAAGCATAATACCCGCAAAAATACTCTCATGCTCAATTGTTGACCCTAAACTAATGCAAATGCATGAAATAATGAAGAAAATAATGCGATGAGCGAGACAAAATACAAGTTATCAGTGGCGGCGGATAAAGCTTTAACGGCTTCATCTCTTTCTTTTTCAACTTCACCTACTGACCTCGCAATAGCGATTCGATCCCTCTTCTCTTCAGCAATCGAAAATAGCTCGCATCCCTTCGAGATTCTGTGTTAAAAAGAGAGAATAAACATAACAAATACATGAATAATGCACTTATGTGAGTAAAATTTAAAGAATCATTGGTCGGACCCTCAAGTTATTAAGTGCATAATCCATGAATTTCTTGAGGGCAACAGCTAGGGTCAACCAAGCAATTCGGAGGAAAGTTAAAAAATCACCTCCCCTGTTAGCAGCAAGGTGGCGTTCTTTGTTCACCCTGTCGAGGTCGGAAGTCTCCATTGCAATGGGTTGGGAACCCCCGGTTGATACGATAGTACCAGTCTCAACTTCGTCATGAGAAGTCAGATCAAATATATCGTGTTCTTCAGGAGCTGGGTTCTTCTGGTTTTATCTTTTCTTTTTCTGGAGTTGTCGAGAGTCTCATTGTCATTGGATTCCTCATCAATCTGTTTGAGCACAGGATTCTTTTCTTTGGGTTGTTCTGATTCAGAAGCTTTCGAGGAATCGGAATCCTTATTAACAGCATCAGTATTCGTTCTCTTTCTCTTTGATTCTCTCTTTTTCTTGGCACCGGCTTTTCACTGAGCCAATTGGATGACCTCTTCAGGAGTTAGCTTGGCCATGTCTTTGATTCCATTTATGTCTGCCCAACGAGTACCAGTAAGATGATCGATATCTTGAATGGGATACGAATATGCTTGAGCGATTCGATTGCATTCTTCTTCCGAACTAAAGACCGAGTCGAGGTCGTCCTACATGGAAACAGAAGTCAGTGAGAACAACTAAAACATGGTAAGAAATAAAAACTTACTGGTAGCAGTTCGAAGAACTCCTTAAAGCATGGGTTGTTCAGTTGGGATTTCGACAAAAAAGAATTCGTCAACCCAACCTGCACTATTCGAGGAGCACCCTTTCACCAAAGGCTTATGCAGACTGCTAGAATGCTTGGAGAAAAAGTAATAACTCTCATTGGATTGTTTGTGGAGGTTGTATAACTCCGACCACTCACGCATCGAGGGCTCACTGAGGTCGAGATCATGAAAGATTAGGAGTGTACCCATCATATGCCTCAACGCCATCGGGGCTAATTGAATCGGAGCAATATTATAGTAATCTAAAATGGAAACAATAAAGGGATGCAGTGGTAGTCGAATCCCATATTTGAATAAACGAACAGAGAAAACCATATATCCTAGGGGAGGTCGATGAGAATGCTGGTCAGAACACAGTACGATCGAGTTAAGGCGGAACTAGATATAGTGTCGGCGAAAGTGAGTTCTTAACAGATCAAAATCAAGATTGGTTTGGGCACTAACCAAAGCTCTGTAAAGTCTTGATTGTAGTGATCTGGGAATATTCCCGAAGAGAAATCGTCGTGATTTAGAGATGGTGGAGGATAATGACTTGAAGAACCTGACGAATATGATGTCAATGGGTGTTTCAGGGTGTTGATCATCAGCCATATTGGAAATCAAATGAATCTCTCTTCTAACAGGAACAGGAACTCACCGGTGTAATAATATCGTTGGCGGAAGAATATCGCTAGCGGAGCCGGAAACCACAATAAAAGAAATTCTTCAATTTCAGAGTGATCGGCGGAATTTTCTGTGAACTAGGGCGAACAAACGATTAAAAATCGATGAAGAGATGTATATATAGGAAATATATTGGAAACCACGCCACTTTCAAAGAACGCATCAATCATCAATCGACACGTGTCCTGCTATAAAGGAGAAAGAATTCAAAATGCCCGCTCAAGAAACAACCGATTCGAATAACACTTTCAAGAGTAAGAGCAGTACGATGGCAATTGATTCGAATAACAATTTTAGGAGTAAGAGTGATCTGATGGCAACCGATTCGAGTAATACTTCCTGGAGCAAGGGTGGTATTAAAGCAATATGAGCATCAACAACTTGCTATCTATATCTCGGACCGCTTTACATGAAACAATTTCATGTGTCTTAACGTGCAATGGGATAAAGAGTCTCGATGATATATGCACATCTCCAAGTGGTGTTGTATCAAGGGTTATCTTTATTAAGAATATATTTTAAACTGCACAGCCACTCAAATTAATCTTGTTATAGTGTTTCCATTATCTGCCAGATTTTGGATGGGATCTTTCGGACCCAATCAAATCTGCCCACGAGCGGCCTTGCGCCACAAAGATTCAGGGTCGCAACCTGCAATCTCTTTTGGGGGACATTCTCGCAGCGTTTCACTCAGAACCCACCTCGTTAAGCATAACCATTGCTTCGAGACGTCTTTAGACTAATACGAGAAAGGGTGGCAGTCACGCCTTTTTCTTTCACGTCGGGGGGCTGGTTAAGGAGGGGAAGAAGAATCCTTCATACTAGCTCCCAAAATCGATGCGATAGAAACATAATGGAATCTAACATAAACGTTAATAATATGGTACGATTGTAAAAAAAATGAATCCACACTGATCAACAAGAATACAGCTTCATTAAAATAAACAAATAAATGAAGCTGATCAATGAAGCTGGGGTGTTGTTGTTGAGCCCAAGAAATGATATTGACATTTCTTATCCATTTACAAATACTAACAAAATCAACTGTGGCCCATGTGAGTCGATGATCCGAGTCTCAGATCCGGGAAGCGGTCGAACCACTATAGTCTAACTTTTGACTCAAAGAACATAAGCCGGTTAAACAGTCAGCAAGTCCAAGGAAGTCAACTTGCGAGAATCATGGAAGAAGCGTTAAAAGAGTTAATTCCCGTCAGATTAGAGTCAATCAGATGAAATGTGGGCATGATGCAAGGAACCATCCCATAATGTAAATTTATTTGCTTATAAATAGTGTGAAAATCACCGTAAAAAGGTTAAAAATTTTACTCATATAAAGATACAAACAATTTTTAAAAGATTCTTGAGTATTCTTCTTTTTAGAATTTATTTACTCTCAACAATACCTAAAGCAGACAATATTATATTAATGTCGGAGTTGTCGATTCCAACATTATCTAATGATGCTTCCAATTCTTCATGGATGAACATTTTCAGTTTGAATCAATATATATATTAAAATAAAGTAGTGGAAAGCAAAATTATTCCCGCCAAAATCACATGCATATTTTTATAATTTATATAATAACAATTTCTAACAATTAAAATAATATTATTTTATCTCCACATCATAAATATATAATTTTCTTTTTATTTTTTATTAAACATCATAAATATTTATATTTAAGTTATAAAATTTACAAAAATATATGTAAATACGTAAATCTACTTTAATTACATGATTTAAAAATCACGTATTAAAAGTTTACACAACTTTTGAAGCATGTTTAATTTAATTTACACAACTTTTAACTACATGATTAATTTACACAACTTTTAACTACTATGCGAAAAAAATTAATTGATCAAACGAAAGCTAATAAAGAAGTATTTGAAAATCAAATGAAATAATGAAGTTCAAATAAATAATTCGCAGCGGAGAATGGAATTAATTAAATAAAGCAAGCATGATGAGACAATAAATAAACACATGCTTGAAAGGAAACAATCAATATTTCGCAGCGGAGAATAGAATCAATTAGATGCTACAAGCATGATGGAACAAAGAAACAACACGTGCTCGAAAGAATACACGAATAGCATAATTCAACTTTAGAATACAAGAACTAATGAGACTATGTATGAAGACATAGCTCGTCGCTTCGATACCACAACCAAACAAGTTTAAATCATGCTAGAGGTCAAGGATAATTTAGCATGCATACACAAGAATAAATTATAGGAATAACCAAAGGTTACATGAGCTAGTATTTAATCAATCAAGCGTTCAAGAGTTCGAATCACATCGAGGTTTAAAAGAAGTGTAAATCAATCATTCAAGCATTGGGAGTTTAATACAAAAAGAAATTTGAGGAAGTCTAGATCAAATATCCAAGTAATCATAGTGGTGCAATACATGCCATTCAAAAGTATAATCAAAAGCAACATGGATTCGAATGTAGTACAAACCGAACAAATAATACAAAATATAAATCCATCTCGGTTTCCTCCTTCGATCCCCTCCTCATAACGCCACCTCCACCTTCATCAATCGGTACCTACATTCAGGGAAAACGCGCATAGGGGCTAAGTACACGAATGTACCCAGTGGTCACGGTGTCCCGAAAACAAATACATACATATATCATGAAAACACCGCACACTCATGCATAATACAAGGTTTTGTTGAATCATTCATGTATATGCACAAAACATTTTCCTCACTTGGGAGTTCCCACTCAATTAGGCACCACATAATCGTTTTCCCAACATATCAACATCGCATGCTCATCAAGATCATATAATCAAATAACGTAAGATAGGAGTGGCCACTCGCTATCTATCCGGTAAGGTTTCATCACCCTTACCTAACCGGTAGTCTTATAACATCCGGGCTAATGCATTAGGCTTACAATACCACGGGGGTAGCCACTTCCCCGATCCAGCACATCTCCAAATAATTATCATTCATCCACCAATTCATATCATCACAACAATCATACGGTGCCAAAACAATTTTGCGGTGTAACATGCTTTAAAATAAAAGAATCATTTTTGGAAAACATTTGACAAAACCATTTTGATAGGATAAAGTAGTGCCCACCTCAATTAGTTCGATGAATCCAATTACATAGTCCTGCTAGACGATGCTTCCTTCTTGGCAATTAAAGTACCTAATTAAGGTTTGAAATTAAATTACTACAATGTCTTCAACTCAAATTAATAATCTAAGTTCTTTAATCAAATTATTCCAATTAATTACTCAATTACAAATTATGTAATTCGAAATTATTAAAGAATAAGGTTAAGAAATTCTAAGTTCTATTTTATTAAACAATGATTAATAACTTAGTTAAATTATTAACTAGTGAGCAAGTTCAAACCATGCTAATTATTAATTTATGAAAAAGGAATTAGTGATCCAATTATCAACTTATTAACAACCTAAAACAATCATTTCTAATTAACTAAGTGAACCAATTATGCAATTAGGCCTTAGAAAATTCTAGTGAAATCTGAAAATTAACCAAGTTATCCTAAGTCCCAAAAATGTGAGTTTTGCCTAGTTAACTAGTTCATTTTCAAAATAACAACAAAAATGATCTAGACACCTAATGAGGCTGATTTTAATTTTATAAAAACAAGGTTTTAAAGTGCACGTGCTCGAAGTGACGGTTCGTTAAAATGAATTTTCATTTAGAAATGGTGAAGCCTAACATTATGCAAATCCTAATTAACTTTCAGCATTTTACAGATTTCAACAACCAAATTCACGAATTTTTAATAATTAAACTAATAAGTGGAATGACATGATTTTTATGCAGATTACTAATTAACATGTCTAGAATGCATATTATGAAAATCAGTTACAAAGTCCAAAAATATGTTTTTAAGGTCGTGCAAATTAAGCTGCCAGAAAATGCGACACAATATTCAAATGCTTCAAACTCGAGTTTCACAATTCCGATTCATGCGATTCCAAATTCCACAGATTCCTAACTCGTTCTAGTTTATAAAGTTTGAAAATAAACCCAATCCAACCATCACAGAAACAGCCGTGCTTATTTTAATCTCTGTCCAAAATAGGGCATACTACCAAATTTCATCAACACATGATTTCTCAACATACATGCCATTATCTCATCCCCAAGCTTCATATATATCGATTTCAGCTCCATCTAAGTTTGAATATCAACTTTAAACATGAAAGGTCATGATTCTTAAGCTTGATCAAACATGCAATCATATATATGTGCTCTATGCCCATCAATATGCAACATATATTAGGCTTAGGCCTAGGCATGCTCATCTAATCCATTTCCCTTAAGATTTTATTTGTGACTTCTTGATCCTACATGCAATCACATATTCATAACAAGGAGGTCATAGGGAGTGTAGAAATTATCTACTTGAAGGGAGAAATTCGCAGCAATAGTTCCTTCAAGTTTTCGAGATGTTCTTGGCGTTCCTAAGCTTCAATCTTTACATAATCGTGCTCCTCTTTTCATGGTGATCACGTTTCTTCAACTTGGAGCTTGATTCCTCTCCGTGCTTGAGATCAATGTTCTCCGATCGAAGTGTTCTTCACGTCATTGCGTAGAAGAGGTTGAGGAGGTAAGCTTTTGTAAAAATGGAGGCTCAATAGGTGGGGGAAAGGTTGGATATTGAAGGTTTTTGTGGCTGTTTTAATGGAGGTTTTGAAGGTGTAGAGAGAGAGAGAAATGCAGGGAATTTGGGGAAGATGAAGTGAAATGAGTGAAATGAATTTTGGAAATTAAAATTAAAGGAATTTTGTACAAATAGGGAGGGGTGGATCGATTTTCATGGGGAAGAAAATAAGGGTGGAGTGTGGGAAAATATTTGCATGACTTGATTGAAAGCTTGTAATGATTACCACTCTACTTTTCACATTTATCCTCAAATGATTCAAATTCCCTTTATAGCCAATTGCCCTTGTAGTTAATTTGACCAAACTAGGTACTAGGTAATTATGACACTACATATTTGTTGAAATAAAAATAACCCATGATCTCAAATTAAATTATTTCACTATGGTCTTGCAATCCGATAATTAAATAAATAATACGAAGATTTTTCATTCTTCGAACTCTCGCTTTAGAATTTCGAATCGGCTCAATCGGACGTCGTATGAATATTTGGGCATAAAATAATAATATGGGTCTTCCCATAATTAATTAAATTCTTCTTCATAAAATAGAAGTAATATGGCTAATAAAATTAGTGAGTTGGAAATTAATTATTCCAACAACTCGATCATAACGTTTAATCGATCATTATATCGTGTATATGTACATGTGTCGAAAATCTTGGCATCCCATTTAATGGAATTAAATTCCGGAATTTGTCTTGGAAGTAATACCGATATAATATAATTCGCCGATAATAATATAAATATTCTCCGGACTATACTTCTCGTATCGATAATTATTTTGATAATTATGAATTTAAATATGGAAATATACATGGACTTGCTAAATTAATTAGTTGGGCTATTTTATTTATTCTCATGTGGGCTTCTATTTATTTGGCCCAACACCCCTTTAATTAAATAAATCACCTAAGCCCATTAATCTAATTTAAATAAAAGCTGGGCTTAAATAATTAATTTGGCCCAATCGCGTCGCTGCGGCGGAAATAATTATTTTTGAGTCGAATAAATTTTTCAATTGTCATACGTGATTTAATTATATCGAATTCCTTGTATTCGTTCCTGCGGCTAAATCAAATGTCGTAGGAAAGTCGCTCAAAAATATTAATAGTAAGAATACTAATTATAGAGACACTTGCTTCGAATTTATTTAATCGAAAGGTCAGAAAATACGGGGTGTTACATATACTCACTTATTGTTTGATGTTATTTTTATATTCATACTTTTTTTGTTTCAATAATACATATATTTCTTATAAATTATAATAATATTTAGAACAACGTGGGTGAATATAGTAGTTGTTGTATATATGTCAAATCCAACAAATTAAAAGAAGTGAAAGTATAAATAACTTGAAAACATAAATCATCAGTAATTATTAGAGGTTGTAAAAGACTTTGTAATAATTAAATATTAAGTAAATAATAATTAGTGATATATTTATATATTATTTATTTCTTATTTTTTTAATTGAGTTATAATAATAAACTTAACTGTAGAGGATTCAACTTTGAAACTCTAATCTACCGAGAAATGAGAATTATCATTAAGCTATAATACATTAGGTTCATAAATATTATGAACGACATTTAAATCATTGAAAATTAATAAAATATATTTATGAATTTAAAAAAAAATAGTTTGAAAAAATTAAGTAAACCAATTAAATTTATGAACAAACAAAATAACCCTACACTTATATATTTATCAATAAATTTAGGCTCACTCATTCGATTCGAATTTGGGGCTGTGTGTATTCTGCCAATATATGTTTAGCTTATATCAACACAAATTGCAAAATATGATCAAAATTAAAAGGGTGATTCTAAATGCAGTCACAATTTTGCTAAACATAGCCCCTTTAAAAAATTAAAATTTAAGTTGCACTATATAATTACAATTTTAACCTGTAACCCCCAATTCAAAATTTAATTAAAATCAAAACTTCAAAAAACGTAGCCCCATCTTCATTAAACTAAAACCCAAATTTGCAAGTTTGAATGGCAAAAAAGTTCAATCATGCACATCCAAAGGAACAAGAAAATCAACGTTATGTAGCAGAATCATAGCAAGAGCAGTAGCAGCAATCAGCATCACCCCCTGTGCCATTCCAACAGCTTTTCCACCAAATCCAGCTACATTACGGCAAAAGATTAGATTCCCAACACCACAGTTTGTCGTCGTCGCCTCCTCCACCACCGCAGCCCAAGAAACGGTTCTACCCCCTTCATCAATGGAGCCTGCCTCCGAACATTCGACATTGCAAGAGAAAATGGGGGAGAGCACCAATCTTGTTGTGGAGGTCCAAGACGGTCATATTTTCCGTTCAATGGGCCGGAAGGACCGCCACAGCAAAGTCTGCACCGCCAAATGACCTAGCGACCATCGTGCCCGCCTCGCAGCCCACACCACCATTTAGTTTTATGACGTTCAGGACTATCTCGGCTACGACGTTCAGAAGGCCCAAACAGCGATTGATGAGCTCGCGCTGCCTGGCATCCCACTACCACTACCGCCAAAAAAGTTGGTTTACAATCTGAAGACTCCAACAAAAAATAGAGCGAATTTTTGAATTCCAATATTCCCGGCCCATCAGGTAAAAGGGTGGCAGCCACAATGGTGGGAGATGAAGACGAGCAACAAATTTTCTTCACCGCAAAAACATCCCCAACAATCCCGAAGCTCAATTATCGAGCTTCTTGCCTCCGTCTTTGGACTCCGATGTAATTGCTGATACAATCAAGTCTTTTTTCCAGTGAGTGCTTCCGGCGACGCGAGCTCTTCAGGCTTGGCTGCAGGAGCCGGCGTCAATGTGAAAATTATTTTTAATTGGGGTTTTAGTTTAAAGGGGCTGTATTTGAATTTTTTATTTCAATATTTTAATTAAATTTTAAATTAAGGGATATAAGGTTAAAATTGTAGTTGTATATTGTAACTTAAATTTTTATTTTTCAAGGGACTATATTTAGCAAAAATGTGGCTGCATTTAGAATCACCCAAATTAAAATCCATTAATCGTTAAGGTTATCTATGTTTATATTTTCAAACTCTTTCTATTGATAAAATTATTATAACTCAACAAGATTACAACTATAAATGATGTTTAATATATTATACTTTTTAATAATAAAAATACAATAATACGTGAAACGCACGGGTGAGATTCTAGTTAGAAATATAATTGAGAAGATTGGACCAATGTTTCAACTATTCCAAATATAATTAAAACAGGGCTTCATGTGCCACAAGTCTCGGGCCCAATTAGACTCATTTTGACATTCATATTAATTTAAAAAATCCGATTGATTTTTTTTTTGTATAACCTAGGTATTTTATGGAAATATTATATAAAATACCAGAGTTTATTTTTTATTTATAAAAAAAATAAAACACGACATATCTCAAATACGCTATATACACAATTTTGATGCATAAACAAATTAACTGTAAATACTATTTAGGATAAGAAAATATATAAGTGTTAGTTATATTCACTATACATTAAGTCAGTACAGGGACTTTCGAATGCCTAAAACCATAAATAAGTCGTACTTGAAGTGCATCATTTCCATAGCTTCGCTGTTCCTCCTGTATCCTTTTGGCCGACTCTGCAAGAGATGAGTAGTATTCATAGGACTTGATCTCAATCATTTCAAGCGTCGAAATTTCTCCAAAGCTTTCTGGAATCTCATCCAAATCCATACAATGCAGCAGCAGAAATCTGAGTCGAGGGAAGTGGTCACTTTCACTAATCCAATGCCGAAGCTTCGAATCTTCGATGAGCAGAAATTGTAGCTCAGGAAATTCTCCTTGAGATGTTTCCCACGTGCCGCCTATGCAGGTGAATCTTCTCAGTTTTAGCACTTGAAGATTTGGCAATGAACCAATGACGCTCATCTCACTCGAGGAAAGTGACATGTAGTATAAATTCAGCTTTCTCAGCGTCCTAGGAAAACAGATACTTTCTCTTCGCCATTTACCATTGCGTAATTCCAGATTTTCAAGTTGATGCAGGTGCACCAAGTTGTCGAGGTAAGCACTATAATCATAGGAAGAGCAATCAAGTCCTAATTTTTTAATATTTGGCATCTTTTCCAGGATCTCTTCCACACAAACATCATGGAACACTAAGGAAAGTGTTTGCAAATTTGCCAGAGTTGAAGTAATTGCATCTTTGGGATAGGGAACCCTACCGCAGCATATGAGATGTCTCAACTGCGGCAGCATCCAAATCTCCTCCGGCAAATACTCGTAACTGGGCATACCTATCAGCATATCCCAATTTCTTACATCAATGACTAAGGTTTGAAGACTCTGAAGCTTTGATATTGCTACAGGAATAGTGAAACCAATCCTGAAGCGGAAGGCTATATATCTTAAATGAATTTGTTTGAATATTTCATGAGACAGTGAGTGGATGTCCGCATTTTCTGCATCAAATACCCTGAGAGATCTAACACCCGTCAAGAACTTCTTTCGAAATCTTTTTAGAGGATCCTCACATTCATCGTTGATATGGAAGCACATAATAGTATGGAGGGTTGGGCAATAAGCTCTAGAAAAGCACCTCAGCATTGAATATCTGACACTTACGCGATGCTGATCTTTTATGTTTTCTATGAAATGCTGCTCCCCTTCAAAGTTTCTATCAATCATATTCACAAAAAAATTCGTCTCCTGTGATTTTCTTATGCACAAGTCCCGGATGAGATCATGGAGGCTGCAACTTTTGATTTTGCCATTGTAATTCCTTCTTGTGACCAAAACAAGATTTCTATTTGCCAGATCCTCCAGACACTCTTCTGCCTGATCTTCCAAACTCGTTGATGATCCTTCTAACTCTCTCAAGAAATCCTCAGCTACCCATAATCTGACCAGTCTGGAGACACGAATATCATAATCTTCTGGGAAACTTCCCATGTACAAGAAACAAGACCTCAAATGATGAGGCAAATGGGTATAACTCAGAGACAGTATCTCATCAAACTTCCCATCATCTTCTGTCGCAACAATTGAACTTACATTCTCTGCGATTGTCCACCATGAATCTGGTTTTGTTTCGACTGTGGATAGGATTCCTTCAATCACCACAATTGCAAGGGGCAAACCTCTGCAACTTTCTGCAATCTTCTTTCCAATTTCCTCCAACTGCGGAGAGCAATGCTCATCTCCTAACACCCTCTTTCTAATCAAATTCCAACTTTCTTCATCACTCAGGAAGCGCATCTGGTGAAGAGGGCTTTGGGAATCGAAATAAACGGCCACATCAGACAACCTTGTTGTTAAGATGATTCGACTTCCATTGTGGTCATCAGGGAATAGACCTCTTAAATCATCCCAAGTTTCTGTACACCACACATCATCCATTACTATAAGATACCTTCTGCCCTTTAAACCTTTGTATACTGTTACTTCATCACTCTGCCCAGATTTCTCCTGAACAAAATCTTTCATCGAATCCATGAGGCCTGAAACAATTTTTTGTGTGCTGTAATCTTGGGACACTGTGACCCAAGCACGAATATCAAAATAATGGATTGTCAAAGGATCGTTATAAGCATTTCTAGCCAGGGTAGTTTTTCCAATGCCTCCCATCCCAACTATTGGGATGAATTGGAGTTTGGGCGATCCCCCACAAAGGCGAGACTTAATTGCTAGCAAATCATCACCCAAACTAACAGTAGAATTAGACGGCGAGGTTTTTGATGAAGGATCACTTACTTGCAAGTCGGCGGTGGGGGATCTCACCATCTCCATTTCAATCACCTCTTCGGTTATTGCCGGAGATGACGGGTTTGCTGAAAGAGAAGTAGCGACGTCGCCAATCGTGTCCGTTTCTTTTAGCTCCCCTGCGATTGAATCAATCTCTTCTCTTATTTTCCGCAGCTGCTGGTTGAAATTAATATTGCGCTTACTAAACATGGGTAGTAAGCATAGACGCTTGCTCCATCTAAAACGAGATCGGTTTTTCTCCAGAATGAAGTGCTCAATAACATTTTTTGCTTCATTTGAAAAATCCGTGAGTCTCCTGTCGGGAAAATTGGGCTTCGCGGGTGAATCGTGAGCAAAGTGTTGAAGGAAAAGGACTTGGTCATATATAGATCTAATTTGCTCATTTTGATGAGGAGAAATGGAATTCTGATCTTGGTTGAGGGTGATCTTTTCTAAGGATTGTCGAAGGGAAGCAAGTGCGATGCTAGCCATTTTTGTTGATCAAAACTAACAGATTTTCTGGCAATTCAGAGCATGAAAGAGCATTTTTGGTTGATCAAAACTAACAGATTTTCTGGCAATTCAGAGCATGAAAGAGCAAGAGGTTTATTCGAACTTCAAACTTTTGAAGGGACAGATGGATCAGAGAGAGATTTTTTTATTTTTTTTATTTATTTTTTGGCGGAAAGATCTGAGAAAAAGTTGGGAGTATGCGTTTCTAGCCAAAATTTCACCCGATTTTCTTTTTTTCATAGTAATAATTTTAAATAAAAATATGATTTTCGTTTATTTTCTTTTGTAAGGGGTTGGTGGAAAGCTGAAAATGTTAGCTGTATTCGCATATGGGAACGCCGCAACTTTGCCAGACAAAATTATTCTCTAGAAAAAGAATGGCCCCACCATCAACTCAATTAATTTCTTATATTGGATAAGATAGAGTTTTAATTTCTTATAATTTTGTACTAGTCCATTTCACATCGCATATAATGACTTTAGCCTATTTTATCAACACATTCAAATATAGTTTACTGTACAATTTGTCAGATTTTGTATGACATATTTCGTTACAAGGTTACAATATTGGTGGAAAACATCTAATTTTTTTTTTTCTTAAAACATGACCTAGAAACTGTTGGGTCTCGACCTAGAAACGATCGGGAAAAAGATTTAAAAACTTAAGAAAAAAATTAAACAATCGACACTCGATCGAGAAGCGCTTGCCACTAAGTTAGATATGTGTATGTATTTAAAAATAAAACAAAATAACCTACACCTTTTCCGACAAGGCGGCAATGCGAGAATTCGTAGATTCAACCAAGTTGCTTGCAGTTTCCAGCGCACCACACAGCTACATTTCAGTTACAATGGAAAGCATCAGCACGTACGTCAAGTCTGTAGCCATACTCAATCCTTGAACCAAAAACAAGAATTACATCATGTTTGACTTATTAGAGATGCTAATATTTGTTTTCAAAATCAGTGAAGCAATTATGAGATTCATACGCCAGCTAAATAACCAAGAAAAGTAAGAGAAAAACAACAACCTGATAGAAACAAGGGAGATAATGATACAGATATCATACAATAGTCTAAAGCTCAAAGATGTGTAATAATTGTTGTGGGTTTAAATAATTCGGTCCAACAATGAAGACCCTCAATACAACTTGTTCATAAATTCCAAATGAAAAAGAAGTTTTCGATTACTAGTTCATTTCACCATTTTCTGTTCATAGCTATTTCATTCTTCAATTGGCCAGATAATCTAAAATCCTTCGATTAATCCTACCATTAAAAAACTGTACAATTACAAAACGTGAAGCAAAACTAGGAGACTCCAGAAAATTCCTCAAACCAGACATCAACGGATCGTGAAAAACGGAATGAATATGTAATAATTGTAGTTCCCCAATCGTCCAGATTTCTGTTAGAGATTAACTGGAATAGATTAGGGAGTTCAGAAGCCGGAAGCTTAGAAAGGTCGGCGGCGTCGATCGGTGGCGCTTGGTCGTGGGGAACGCCGGAGTTTTCTTCACCGACGTCGCTTAGCAGTTCGCTGATGCACAATGACAATAACGGCCCCCCAACTCCCCTCATCTTTCTCTCTACTGTTTGCTCGTGCGAGAGTTCTTGCTTGTTTTACTCATTGGGCTGAAGTCGAGCCCAGATCAATGCCACTGCAAAGCCCAAAAGGTGAGAACCCTTCAAACTCTACGACGTCGTTCTAGTCCACTTTTTAATCCCTTTTATTTCTGAATTCAATCACCCCAAAACTAGGGGCGGCAATTTCCTACCCGACACGAACCCAACACGAAAAAAAACGGGTTGAGTCAACCCATTTAATTTTTGGGTCAGTTTCGGGTCAACCCGTCCAACCCATTTAATTTTCAGGTCGGGTTCGGGTCAATCTCGGGTTGACCCGCGAACCCATTTAACCCACCAATAATATTAATTATTATTATTATTATTTATAAAATATAAATAAATAAAAATTTAATAAATAAAATATAGCCTAAAACCAAAATTTTTAAATAGTTAACACAATTTTTTAATTTTTAAAATAATTAACACAATTTATTTATTTTTAAAATAATTAATATAATTTTTTTTATTTTTAAAATAATTAAACAGGTCATTCGGGTCAGTTTCGGGTCGACACGAAAATAAACAGGTCGGGTTCGGGTTGAGATTTCTGACCCGTGAAAATATACAGGTCGGGTTCGGGTTGGCGTGTCACTTGTTATTAGCAGGTCACAACCCGACCCGCCAACCCGAACCCGACCCATTTGCCACCCCTACCCAAAACTACCGACTCGAACAGGAACTTGAATCAAAACAGCTGTGAATGTGAATTGTGATTGCACATTTCGTTTGTGTAGGTTTATTCGTTATGATTAAAGCGTGCAATGTTGTGATTCTATTTGATTCAGTTGTTTGCCAATTGTTGTTCTGATTTTTCCAATGTTGATAATGAGGTACAAGTCGGATTCAAATTGTTGGAGATGGCTGGAAAAGAGGAAGAGAAGAAATTAGAAGATTGCACTGTTTCAAAGTTTGTTCTACTTTTTTCTGAATCTTGAGAACTATTAATTTTGTGACTTACAAAATTTTGTTGAATGAATCATTGATCTTCTGTTTGTGGCTAATTGTTGTTTTTAGTGATAATAGAACTTTGGCAAATCCTCAGAGATTGTTGATGATGATGATGGATTCGGGAGCTCTTGTTCTACCTACTTTGAGCCTTTTGTTTAAACACTTGTGGTTTTATTATTCAATGCAAGGAATTCTTTAGAATCATTGATGATGGATGAAGTGTGAGTTTCGAGCTCATGCATACTGTATTTTTTTTTTTTTTTTCGAAATAGAATGCTTTAATTTAAATCCCACCTTTTCAGATGTCACAATTGAAACTCATGACCTATTAGGCACGAGTAACACCTTAAATCATTTTCGCCCCGAGATGGGACGAGCTCACAAGCGCTTTTATGTGCAATATTTTCGGGTTTTGTACTGGTAGACTTGTAGTTAGAGCTATCTAGTTGGTTGCTTACCAATGGGGTGATGAATCTCTTGATCATTATGAAGACTAGATATGATCCATGTTGCTTAGTGTTGAGACAAATATGATCCAAGTTGCTTGCTTTGCTCGTACTAAGGGCATTTTATCTAACCCGAGATGAAGAACTCATAATAATGTCTCTCCATAACATAGAAAGAGTATTTAAATACCAAAATAATCAAACCCTAAAATATCTTAACTATCTAGGAAACAAATCATGAAAGATGTGGAAAGATACTGAAACTAAATAACCAAAATTACTGAATCTTAAATACTAAATAAATTAAAACTTGAATAAGTTGAGCCTACGAACGAAGCTACCTGGTCCATCTCCGCCGGTGATACACCAGTAATGGTTGGGCCCCCTTCCCGGACTCTGACTCCCTTTGTTCTTGCTCCACATCAACTCCATTACCCTGCTGATCCAAGTTGCTTCATCAACTGATTGTCCTTGCCACTTTACCAACAGCTTTGCTTCCTCCGCGCCTCGCACCTTTACAACTCTCTCAGCTAACACTTCTTCCGGTTCAAACAGGGGCCCAATTGGAAGTTCCAAGCTCTTCGGTAACACCCCTTCGATCGGGTGATCCCCAATCACCCTCCTTAACTGTGAAACATGAAATACGGGGTGAATGCGGCTTGAGGATGGTAAAGCCAACTGATTCGTGGCACCACCAATTCGAGACTCCACAACGAATGGTCCATAAAATTTTGGAGAGAGCTTATGATGGGATTTACTGGCTAAGGACGACTGGCGGTGAGGGCAAACCTTCAGAAATACCCTGTCGCCAACCTGAAATTCCACCGCACGACGATGCTTATTTGCCTGTTTTACCATAGTTTGCTGCTCCCGTTCCAAATTCATTTTCAGGCAAGCAAGTGCAGCATCGCGCGAACTTAGCACCTCGGTGACAGCAGCTACCCTGCATTCGCTAGGCAAGTAGCGACGAAGGGTTGGTGGGTTGCGCCCATAAACAATCTCGAATGGGATAGTTTGTGCCACTGTCTGATATGTTGTATTGTACCAGAACTCCACCCACGGCAACCAACGCAGCCAATGCTTAGGCTGTTCACAAGCAAAACACCTCACATAAGTTTCCAGAATGCAATTCAAAACCTCCGTTTCCCCTTCTGTCTCCGGATGATAAATCGAACTAAACTTCAGCTGTGTACCCGACAAAATAAACAATTCTTTTCGGAATGAATTGATGAACAACGAATCACGGTCACTGACTATCGAACGAGGAATGCCATGTAGCCTAACAACCTCGCGTGCAAATGCCTCAGCCACAGAACGGGCTGTAAGGGGAGGCCGCGAAAGAAAGTGACCATATTTAGAGAGACGATCAACAACTACCAGAATAATAGTGTGGCGCTTGGAGGTGGGCAAAAACGTAATAAAGTCCATCGAAACGTCCTCCCAGAATAATTCTGGAACTGGAAGTGGTTGTAGTAACCCAGCTGGAGATAACGCCTCATGCTTAGATTTTTGACATATCAGACACTGGGATACATAATCCTGAACTCGACAGAACATTTCCCGCCAATATACGTTCGCTGCTAACCTCCTATAAGTACGAAGAACCCCAGCGTGTCCCCCAGATGGGGAGTCATGAAACTCTGCTAATAACCGCTGAATCCAAGACGAATCTGCAGCCAAAACCCATCGACCCTTGTGTAATAACCTGCCATCAACCACGAAAAAGCCCAGATGCCTATTCGGATTAGTTGTTGTGCCTATTCGGATTAGTTGCTAATGCAGCAACCACCCATTTCAGATAAGTATCACGCTGTTGTTTAGTAACCACATCAGGCAGTCCCAACCATTCTGGAACACTACACGCCGCTGATTCACCTTTTTCTACGCACCGAGACAAGGCATCCACTGCAACATTCGAGCTCCCAGTCTTATACTCAATTACAAAGTCATAACCCAACAGCTTCGCCACCCAAACTTGTTGTGATGGGGTCACAATCCGTTGATTTAACAAATGACAGAGGCTGCGGTGGTCGGTTCGAACCACGAACCGGCGCTCAATCAAGTAAGGCCTCCAATGCTAAATTGATAAGGCGAGTCCCATCATTTCGCGTTCGTATGCTGATCTGGACAAGGTGCAATCGGCCAAAGATTTATTGAAATAGGCGATAGGATGCCTATTTTGCATAAGCACCGCTCCAACCCCGACACCAGAAGCATCACATTCCACCAGAAATTGTTGATCGAACTGCGGCATCGCGAGGACTGGCGCCTCGGTCAAGGTTTTCTTTAGGCGATTGAAAGCTTTATCCGCGTCAGCTGTCCAAACAAACTTGGCGGCAACCTCTTTCTTTAACAGGGCAGTAAGTGGCCGGGCGATACATCCATATTCCTTCACAAACCTCCGATAATACCCTGTCAATTCGAGGAATCCCCTTACTTCTCAAACTGAGATGGGCTGCGGCCATTCCACAACGGCACTGACTTTTGCCGGGTCCATCGCCACAACGTCTGCTAAAATAATGTGACCAAGGTACTCCACTTGACGACATCCAAATGAACACTTCTTAGCATTCGCTTTGAACTGACGCTCAACTAGAACTTGCAGCACCAGGCGCAATTGCTTCTGATGATCCTCCCAAGACCGACTAAACACCAATATGTCGTCAAAGAAGACCAATTAGAACTTCCGGAGGTATGGGCAAAACAAGTCATTCATAGTGGATTAAAAGGTTGCTGGAGCATTCGTCAATCCGAAAGGCATCACCAAAAATTCATAATGGCCACTGTGAGTGCGGAAAGCGGTTTTATGAATATCCGAGTCGACCAACCTATTCTGATGGTATCCGGAACACAGATCAATCTTCGAAAAGACCACTGCCCCAGCTAATTCATCAAGCATCTCTTGTGTCACAGGAATCGGGTATTTGTATGGTACCCTAGCTTTCCATCCTTTTTTTAACTAATAGAACTGGACTCGAAAAGGGGCTCAAACTCGGCCTGATGACTCCTGCAAGCAACATTTCATCCACCAATCTCTCGATCTCGTCTTTCTGTAAGTGACCGTATCGATATGGTCTCACAGATTCAGGTTTGGACCCTGGCATTAATTCAATTCGGTGATCTGTCTTGCGTCGCGGCGGCAATTCTTTAGGCTCTTCGAAAACTATCGCATACTGCTGTAGTATCCCTTCCAACCGCCCTTCCTTTTTTCCTGATAAATTGGCAGGTTCAGTTGTTTACAAACCCCTTCAGATGCTTGGCGTCGTCCATCTCCCAACTTCACCTGAAATCTGCCCGTTTCCTGCGGTTGTAACCCCACCCTCGAAACCAGAGAAGAACAAATGAAATTGTGGCTCACGCCACTATCAATCAGGACAGTCACTGTTTGATTCAACACTTCACCACGGATGCGCATAGTACGGGGGCTAAAAACTCCAGTGATCGACTAAATAGGTAGGTCCTCAGTCTCTTCCTCCATCCCCTTTTGTTCCTTCGAAAGTTCCTCCTCTCCGGTTACTTCATAATAGTCGTGTTGTGGTAGGTCCACTTCATCCTCCTCCTCGGCTACCAACACCCTTAAGTGCTTCATAGAACACTCGTGACCAGGTGAATATGTCTTCTTGCAGCTGTAACATAACCCTTTAGCTCACTGCTCATCCATCACCTTCTGTGGGAGACGAGTAAAATGGGGACGGGACGAGGACTGCGCTGACACCCTGCATCCCCGACCTTGTGTAGCTGCCCCCTGAAACACTAACTGTGCTGCCCCCACTTCCAATTCGACTGCTGCCAAATGACCGAGTCCTGTGAGTTTGTCGTGAATCTGGCAACCCACCACTAGAGTTCTTGTGTCCCCCGTATTGTAATGCCAAATTATCTTCTACATCCCTTGCCAAATCTATTGCAGTTTCCTAATCAAGTGGTTGTAGTAGATGCAACGAGCCCCCGATTGTTGCTTTCAGTCCATTCATAAAGTAGCCCAGATACTGCTCATCGGGTAGCCCCGGTACTTGGCCCGCTAACTGGACAAATATTGAGATATAGTTCTCCACTGAACCACTCTGCTTCAGCCTTGTCAGCCTTTCAAATCTGCTACCCCGGAATCGTGTATCAAAACGATTCACCAGTGTGTGTGTGAATTCATCCCAGGTGTCGCGCCCCCAAACCGGGCCTATGCGACAGTCCCACGTGCGACACAATGCACGCTAAGGGAAGTTGTGGTTTTAAGAAGTATTATTTAAACATGCGGACGCAAGTAAAGATTTATCGAAGATGAAATAAGAGAATGAGGTTCAAATAATTAATTCGCAGCGGAGATTAGAATCAATTAAATGGTTACAAGCATGATGAGGCAATAAGTTAACGAATGCTTGAAAGGGAAAAGAGATAAAAAGTTAGCAGCGGAAAAATGGAGTCAAATAATTTATAGAAGCATGATGGAACTATATTTTAAGTCATGCTGGAAAGAATGCGGAAAGGCATATTTCAATTTAGAATGCAAGTACAAATGAGACTATGTATGAAGACATAGCTCGTCGCTTCGATACCATGACCAAACAAATATTTCATGCTAAGAGAACAAGAATAATTTAGCATGCATAAGCAACAATAAACCATAGGAATACAAGAGATTACATGAACTAATATTTGGTCAATTAAGTATTCGAAAGTTCAATTCATATAGAGGTTTTAGAAGAAATCCAAATCAATCATCCAAACAATATAATATTTCGATACTTGCCAATCAAAAGATAATACCAAATGCAACAAGGATTTATTTGTGGTTCAAACCGAGCAAGTTATACAAAACAGATCCATCACGATTTCCTCCTTCGATCCCCTTCCTCATAACGCCACCTTCACCTTCATCAATCGGTACCTACACACAGGGAAAATGCGCATAGGGGCTGAGTACTCCCGGGTACCCAGTGGTCACGGTGTCCCGAAAACAAATACATACATATATCATGAAAACACCGCACACTCATGCATAATACAAGTTTTATTGAAATCATCATGTATATGCAGAAATATTTTCCTCACTTGGGAGCTCCCACTCAAATTAGGCACCACATAATCATTTTCCCGACGTATCAACATTTCATATGTAACATGATCCACATAATCACAAGGGGTAAGATAGGAGTGGCCACTCGCTATCTACCCGGTAAGGTTTAGTCACCCTTACCCAACCGGTAGTCTTATTACCATCCGGGCTAATGCATTAGGCTTACAATACCACGGGGGTAGCCACTTCCCCGATCCAACACATCTCCAATATATCATTCATCCACCAATTCATGTCATCATAATAATCATACGGTGCCAAAACAATTTTACGGTGTAACATGCCTTTAAAATAAAGAATCATTTTGGGAAAAACATTTGGCAAAAACCATTTGATAGGATAAAGTAGTGCCCACCTCAAATGATTCGATGGATCCAATTACTTAGTACCGCTAGTTGATGCTTCCTTCTTGGAGATTAAAGTACCTAATTAAAGTTCGAATAAATTACTACAATGTTTATGACTTAAAATAATTATCTAAGCTCTTAATTCATTTATTTACCCAATTACAAATTATGCAATTCGAAAATTATAAAGAACAAGATTCAAAGACTTCTAAGTTTTATCTTATTAATCAAGATTTATTAACTTAGTCAAATTATTAAGCTAGTTAACAAGTTCATACCAAATTGCTATATTAGTTATTAATTAAGGATAATGGATTTAGTGATCTAGTTAACAACTTATTATTAATCTAAGGCAATTATTTTTAATTAATTAAGTGAACCAATTATGCATTTAGGCCTTAGAATATTTTAGTGAAATCTGAAAATTAATAAAATTATTCTAAGTCCAAAAATATGAGTTATTACCTAGTTAACTAGTCCATTTTCAAGATAACAACAAAAATGATCTAGATATCTAATGAGGCTGATTTTAATTTATAAAAACAAGATTTTAAAGTGCACGTGCTCGAAGTGACGGTTCGTTAAAACGAATTTTCATTTAAAAATGGTGAAGCCTAACATAAGCAATTTCTTAATTAAGTTTCAGCATTTTCAGATTTCAGGAGTCAACTTCCCGAATTTTTAATAATTAATCTACTAAGTGAAATGACTTGATATTTATACATATTACTAATTAACATGTCTAGAGTTCATTTTATAAAAATCAGATTTTTCCAAAGTGCAGAAATATATTTTTAAGGCCGTGAAATTTAAACTGCCAGAATCTGCCACACATTATTAAAATGCTTCAAACTCGAGTTTTACAACTCCGATTCATGAATTTCCAAGTTCCACAGATTCCTAACTCGTTAAAGTTTATACAGTTATAAAATCAACTCAATCCAACCGTCACAGAATCATCCGTATGCATTTTAATCTCTGTCCAAAACAGGGCATGCTCTCAAAATTCATCAACACATGATTTCTCAACATACATGTCATTATCTCATTCCCAAGCTTCATATATATCATTTTCAGATCCATCTAAGTTTGAATATCAACTTTAACATGAAAGGTCATGATTCTTAGGTTTGATCAAACATGCAATCATATATATATATGTTCTATGCTCATCAATATGCAACATATAACAAGCTTAGGCCTAGGCATGCTCATCTAATCCATTTCCCTTAAGAATTTAATTTGTGACTTCTTGATCCTACATGCAATCACATATTCATAACAAGGAAATCGTAGGGAGTGTAGAAATCATCTACTTGAAGCTTGATTCTACTTCGTGCTTGAGATCAATGTGTTCCGATCATAGGGCTTCTTACGTCATTGCGTAGAGGAGGTTGAGGAGATAAGGTTTATGTAAAAATGGAGGCTCAATAGGTGGGGGAAGAGTTGGATATTGAAGCTTCAAAGGGGCTGTTTTGGAGGTGTTTTATGTTGGCCCAAAGATCACCAAAATTTGCAAGAAAAATGCACAAAGGAATAAGAAGAACTTAGAGAGAAGAAACAAACACCAAATATTTTTCTTCTTATGGGATGATTAATGAATGCAAATACACTCCCTATTTATAGGCAAAGAAGGGAATAACTTTTGATTAAAAATTGCCAAAAGAATAAATATGTGGTTCCCATTTGGAACATCCACCAACTAATCCACCAAAATATAAAATGAATTTTTGGTGATAATGGGGTGGAGTGGAATGATTAAATGAACTTTGAAAATAAAATAATTGAAGTGTAGTGATTATGGTGGGGAATAATTATTATTAATAATAATATTCCATCTTTTATAATTGGAGTGTAGTGATTATGGTGGGGAATGATTATTATTAATAATAATATTCCATCTTTCATAATTGGAGTGTAGGAAAAATAATTGCATGATTTAATATAAAGTTGTAATGATTTATGGAGATAAAATAAAAAAAAATGAATTTTCAACAATTATGGGGGGGTGTATGTCGATTTTGGTGAGGGAAAATATGAGAGGGTGGAGTATAAAAATAGTGTTGCATGCTTTGATTGATAGTGTGTAATGATCACAACTATACTTTCCATGTTTGCCCTCTAATGATTTAAATTCTATTTTGTAACTCATTGCCCTTGTAGGTGAATTGCCAAAATAGGGGCTAGAGCAATCATATCACTACATATATGATGGAATAAATATATCCCATGATCTCTAATTAAATTATATTACTATGGTCTTGCATCCGATAATTTAAATAAATGATACGACAATTTTTCTCTCTTCGAATTCTTGCTTTGGCATTTCGAATCGTCTCAATCGGATGTCGTATGAATATTTGGGCATAAAATAATAATATGGGTCTTCCCATATTTAATTAAGTTCTCATCTTTAAAATAGGAATAATATGGCTAATAAAATTAATAAGTAGAGAATTAATTATTCCAACAACTCGATCATATGTCCATCGGCTCGCGATTAAAATCGATCATCATCTCGTGTATATATATATATATGTGTGTGTCAAAAATATGGGGTATCCCATTTAATGGAATTAAATTCCGGAATTTGCCTCGGAGGTGATATCAATATAATATAAATATTTTCCGGACTAAAATTCTCATCTCGATATTTATTTCGATAATTATAAATTTAAATAAGGAAATATACATGGACTTGCTAAATTAATTAGTTGGGCTATTTTATTTATTCTCATGTGGGTTCCTATTTAAATTGGCCCAACATATTTAAAATAAATAGAGT